>DWSB01000004.1:0-30724 GCA_018245095.1 Mysoria galgala
GATCGATGGATCGCTTCAAAAAACAGCGAGGTCTGTAGTCGGCCAGAAATACGTGGCTACTTCAGACCATCCTTAGGCATCACGGAGTCCGACCTCTCCAGGTAGTCTCGGATTTCTCTGATGTGCCTAGACACCAACGGCCGCTGAAAACCGGATAGACGTCCGCGCTCATCTCGCTTGACTCGCTCGATACATGCAATCGCCATGACTTGCTCAGCAGTCGCTGCAAACGAAAGAACCTGGTGGCTCGAGCCCTGACGGGCCCGAATCGCGGCAAACCGGAGCACAGAATTTTCCTCTTCCCATCAGCGAAAGGGTGCCCGAGGCACGCCCCATTTAGCATCACCACAGCGCAAAAAGCTGACCAGGAGCGATGACCAATGCAGTTATTCGGTGGTAGGATTACACAAGCAGAAATAACTGCAACCCTTCAAATCAGAGGCACAGCAGTTTCCATGAGCACGGTCATCATCACCAATTGCACAAACCGTAAGCGACTTGGAGGCCATCCTCCGCTGGAACTCTGCACCTCAAGCAACCACTCGCTGACCGCCATGACGGCCTTCTGGCTCCAACAGGTAAAGGCACGAACCTCCACTCGCCCAGCTGAGTCACTGTATACGGGGAGGAGCGTGCAAGACGCGAAATGGGTAGCGCAGAAACTCGATGCGAAACTGATGTTCGCCTCCACAGGCTTGGGCTTGATAGGAAGCGAGCAGCCGTGCCCAGCATACAACCTGACGGTCGCATCAGAGCCCAACTCCATTCGCCCATGGCTGGGGAAATTGGGCCTGCACCCGTCAGACTGGTGGGACGCCATTAACAATCACTGGCAACGTCCCAATCCAATAGCAGCGCTTGCTAAGCGCGCCGATATCAAACACATCTTGATCGCGCTATCGGCGAACTACGTCGACTTGGTCGCCAATGATCTGGCACAGATCGCGACTAACGACCGACCCAAGCTGAGGCTCTTCACTTCACGTCCCGGCATCGAACGACTTCCAGAGCATTTTCGCTCTTTGGCTATGCCTTATGACGAGCGCCTTGAAAGCTCGCGATTAGCGGGCACCCGAGCCGATTTCCCACAAAGATCTATGCGACATTTTGTCGAACTCATCGCGGCCCCGACGGACTCGTCGAGCGCAGACCACCAAGCAGTTACCGATGCTATGTCTGCACTCACCCCGATGGACACCATAAAAAGGCGCCGCGCATCAGATGAAGAAGTGAAAGCCTTGCTTATTGCGGCATGGGGTACCCACAACGGCAGTTCGACTCGCCTACTCCGCTACCTGCGCGACGACGCCTTAGTGGCATGCGAACAATCTCGCTTTAGAAGCTTATGGCTAGAACTACAGAAGCGCGAGGAGCACCAGGGTAAGGCATGAACGGTAAAGACCAAGAAATTGTTGTGCGTGCGCTGCGCACAACTCAGAGCGATAACCTTGATGTTTATGCGCTCTTTATTCGTGGATCCGACCTAGTGCGCATTGCTGACATCAGCCGAATTGCAAGGGATGAAAGCAACCTGCTCAAAGGCTTTCAACGCCCGGAGATCCGAAGCCATGTGAAAGGAATCGTCGACTACCTGAATCAAGGTAACGTACTGTTTCCTAATGCCATCATCTTAGCCCTATCTCCAGACATTAAATTTGTAGCGGCTCGCGGTAGCAAGCCCACTGGCGATGAGGGAATTGCGCAAGCCGGAACCTTAAGAATCCCTCTGCACGAGGAGGGCCTACGCTCTGCGTGGATTGTCGACGGGCAGCAGAGATCATTAGCACTGGCCAAAGCAAACGACGCCGACTTACCAGTGCCGGTAATAGGATTCGTATCAGACAGCCTCACCACACAGCGCGAGCAATTTATTCTTGTCAACAAGGCAAAGCCTCTGCCAACCAGACTGATCAATGAGTTGCTTCCCGAGACAGGATCAATTCTCTTGCCTCGCGAGTTAAGCGCACGCAAGGCACCTGCCGAACTGTGCGGCTTACTCAATAGAGATCCGCGATCGCCGTTCTACCGATTGATAAAACTCGCCTCTGACAAAGAGACATCTCAGGCGGTAGTTATCGACACCGCCATAGTAAAAATGATCCGCAGCAGCATGACCAACCCACTGGGAGCATTGTATCCCTATAAGTCCAGCGATGACGTAACAACCAATGTTGAGGCAATGTATCAACTATTGCTGCTATTCTGGCGCGCCGTTAGAGAATGCTTCCCGAATGACTGGGGGGTCGACCCCAAAGACAGTCGCCTCATGCACTCCGCAGGTATCACAGCAATGGGTGTCCTAATGGACCGTATCTACGCCAAGATCAGCGGTCGCGAAGAAAACTACGATCTCATACGTAAAGAGGTCGAAAAGATTGCTCCTCAGTGCGCCTGGTCTTCGGGAAAATGGCCGATACTCAATGCCTCCTGGAACGAGGTACAGAGTACGCCACAGGACATTAAGCACCTGCAAGACACACTAATTCGCCTTTACATGACCAACTCACACACATGAAATTTCTATACGCCGACACCCAAGACTACGTCGACCCAGAATACGATTTCATTAATGATCGTAATGCACCGGGAAGAAAGAGATACTGGGACGATCAGTACGCCCACGAAATGATGACACCAGTGCCATATGATGGTTTGCTTGTGTCCATGAGTGCTGTACGCCCTGCTGTTGGCGTGTCCAACTCAAAGGTCCGCTACTCAACTGCAGAGCAGCAACGCTTTCTGAGAGAGGGTGCACGGAAATTCCTGCGATTGGATGACCCAAAATATAACAACACCATGGTGATGGGGGATTGTGGGGCATTTGCCTATGTCGAACATCCCACCCCAGCCTACTCGCCGGCCGAAGTCGTAGATTTCTATACGGACGGAGGGTTTACACACGGCTGCTCTCCTGACCATATTATTTTCAGTTGCGACTCGAGCAATCCACCTGCTGAAAGCCAAACTGAAGATACACTCTTTCGCTACAACGTCACCTTAGAGAACGCTCGCGAATTCTTGCGCCTCACGAATGAGGCTGGCCGGCCATTTGAGCCGCTTGGTGCCGTTCAGGGGTGGTCTCCTAAGAGCATGGCAGCAGCTGCAAAATCGCTGGAAGATATGGGTTACCGCTATCTCGCCATCGGGGGCTTGGTTCCTCTCAAGGTCGAGCAGATACACGAAGTGTTGCTAGAGCTTCGGGCGACTATCAAGCCGGAAACCAATATTCACCTATTGGGTTTTGCCAAGGCGGAGCGCATCCATGAGTTCACCAATTACGGCATCACCAGCTTCGACTCAACATCTCCCCTTATTCGCGCATTCAAAGACGCAAAAGCCAACTATTACCTAGAAAACTCAACGGAAAAACTTGATTACTATACCGCGATCAGGATTCCGCAAGCCATTGAGAACCCAAGACTAATGCAAGGCATTAAGCGAGGTATTCTTAGTGCCGAAGAACTACAAAAAAAAGAAGCAATAGCACTCAAGACATTGCGCGATTACGATAAAGGACATATTGATTACGAAACAGCGCTCGGGGCCCTAACCGATTACCTGCGACTAACTCTCTCAGGGTCTATCACATCCGAAGTAGAACTAGAAAAAGAAGTCACCAAGAGCATTCGACTAATAACTCCAACGCTTATCGATAAGCCCTGGAAAAAATGTCAATGCTCCATCTGCAAGTCCGCTGGGGTCGAGACGATAATATTTAGGGCAAGCAATCGCAATAAACGCAGGGGATTCCATAATTTAGGCGTGTACCATCGACACCTACAACGAACCTTGGAAAAGTCAAGAAATGATCTACCGATTTAAAGGCGTCCGCGCCACGCAAGCGCCCAATCACGACGTCTTTACTTTTGCTGCCACCCCCAGAGAAATCCTTTCTTTCTCTGAAATTGAACGAATTGGCCGAAATGAAGAGGGACACCTGAAGGGCTTCCAGCGCCACCAGGTAGCTTCGCACATCCAAGAGATTCGTGATTACTTACGCCGTGAAGACGCTCTTCTACCAAACGCTATTATCTTAGCCTTCCTGGACAGCGTCACTGTAAAAGATCTAGGTGATGGCATAGTTGATATAGAAATAGACAGCACTGAGCAGAAGCCTGGGTTCGTGGTCGATGGGCAGCAACGCCTAAGTGCACTGTCGACGATGGAAAAAGGAGACTTTCAGGTATTTGTCTCGGCATTAATATGCAAGGACTACAATGAACTTCGTCAGCAGTTTGTCCTCATCAATAATGCTCGCCCACTGCCCAAGTCCCTTATATATGAACTTCTGCCCTCCGTTGACGGCTTGCCGGAGCGCTTCACCAAGCGAAAATATGCCGCACACATTGTCGACCTTCTGAATTCAACCTCTGGTTCGTCGCTTTTCTGTGAAATCAAACAGCACACCAACCCCCGCGGTGTGTTGAGCGACACCGCCATGCAAAAACTAGTCATGAACTCCGTCAGCGATGGAGCCATTCAGAAATTTATGCAGCATGAGGATTTTGAAGGGCGCTCAATTGAACTCATCAATAATTTCTTCCATGCCGTCAGGACTGTATTTCGTCCCGAATGGGACGGCCTTAGCCCAAGGCATTCCCGATTAAAACATGGCGCTGGCATCATCGCTCTTGGCTTTGTTATGGACGAAATTTACGCCAAACAAGGCACGTCCACGAAGGATGACTTCATTGACGGACTCAGGCTACTTAAACCGCACACTGCCTGGACCAGTGGCGAATGGAGATTTTCGGAGACAGACATTCGCCCCTGGAATGGCGTCCAAAACACGCCTAGCGATATCGCCTTGCTTACAGAGTTCCTGACCCAAAAAATCAGAAAGGAACTCAAGCGAAAACAAACTGAATTAGCAGTTTAAATGGAGGTTACTGTGCACAAGAGCGCATTGGTTCTTTTCTCTGGCGGCCAAGATTCTACGACCTGCCTTGCATGGGCACTAAACCGATACGAACACGTTGAGACAATAGGCTTCGACTACGGGCAACGTCACAACGTAGAACTCGACTGCAGGAGTCAAATTCTCCAGCGTTTGCGTACAGATTACCCTCACTGGGGGGCACGACTGGGAGAGGATCACTTTCTCGACCTGAAACTACTTGGCCAGATCAGCGAGACTGCAATGACCTCGGAGAAGCAGATCGAGTTCGAAGAGAACGGTCTGCCCAACACCTTCGTTCCCGGGCGCAATCTGCTGTTCTTCACCTTTGCCGCCGCCATTGCCTATCGAAGAGGGCTTAGCGTACTCGTAGGCGGGATGTGTGAAACGGACTACTCAGGCTATCCAGATTGTCGGGACAACACGTTGAAAGCCTTGCAGGTATCGCTCGGCCTCGGCATGGATATGCCGTTGGTTATCGAGACACCTTTGATGTGGCTGGATAAAAGACAAACCTGGGAACTCGCCAAGGACCTTGGCGGACCTGGTTTTGTCGAGTTCATTCAAGAAGAAACCCATACCTGTTACCTGGGTGATCGTCAGCGTCGGCATGACTGGGGATATGGCTGCAACGAGTGCCCTGCCTGCCAACTGCGCCGAACCGGCTTCGAGGCATTCCAGCGAGATAACGACGCATGACCTATAGCGTCAAAGAAATTTTCTACACCCTGCAAGGAGAAGGGCTTCGAGCGGGCCGGCCAGCAGTGTTCTGTCGCTTCGCAGGGTGCAATCTTTGGAGTGGCCGAGAAGCCGACCGCTCCCAAGCAGTTTGCCAGTTCTGTGACACCGATTTCGTGGGCACGAATGGAACCTTGGGTGGCAAGTACCTGGCCGCGGAGACCTTGGTCGAGCGAATTGCCTCCCAATGGCCGGTCGGCCAAGCGCATCGTTATGTCGTGCTCACAGGTGGCGAGCCTTTGCTGCAGGTCGATGAAGCACTAATTAACGCGCTTCATAATCAAGATTTCGAGGTAGCGGTTGAGACGAATGGCACCATCGCGGCGCCTGCAGGGATCGACTGGCTCTGTGTCAGCCCCAAGGCTGGTGCAGAGTGGGTACAGCAAAGCGGTGATGAATTGAAACTCGTCTACCCACAGCCGGGACTGCTGCCTGACAGTATTACCACCGGCGACTTCAAGTACTACCTGCTGCAACCAATGGATGGTCCATTGCAACGTCAAAACACTCGTTCTGCCATTACTTATTGTCAAGCCAACACCAAGTGGCGGCTGTCCGTGCAAACACACAAGATATTAGAGATCCGCTAATGTCCACACTTGAAGCTACTCCTAATAGCCATCTGCCCGACGCCGCAGCCAAAGCCATCAACGATTGCGTGACTGTGTATGAGTTGTCACAGCGTTTTTTCTTCGAGGCCGCCCATACCCTGAATCGCAGTATCGAGACCGAAGGCAGTCTGCGCATCCATGGGCACACCTACGAAGCAGAGGTTACAGTCGCAGGTCAACCAGATGCCGTCTCCGGCATGCTGGTAGATCTCGGCTATTTGCGCAGCGAAATTGCCCGAGTCCGAGAGATGCTTGATCACCGATTCCTTGATGAGGTCCAGGGACTGGGATCCGCCACCATCGAGAATCTATGTACCTTTATCCGCGCACAATTGGAAGATTCAGTACCTGGCCTATGTGCGGTTATGATCGAGCGTCGGGCCAGCGGTGACCGCTGTGTTTTGCGCTGGAGAAGGTAACTCCCTTCACGAAATCTGACTCTTATGGATCACACAATGTACGATGCGTGTCGTACGGTTGCCTTTTGAAGTAACTCTACATCAGTGTGCAGCGATCTTTATGATCCTAGACTATTCACACTGTCGCTCGAGTTCGCGTAAGACACAGTCCAAAATGCTAGCACTTCCCTTTCCCGTAGGGAGGAGGGTTTCCATGTCGCCGCGGGCTTCCTTCGCAGCGTAATAAGCTTGGTGCTTGCTGCTTTTCCAGGCAAACACGAAGATATCAGCTGTCGCTGCCAAATTCTTAAGTTTTTCGGTTGCCACCAGGTCAGCGTTCACCTCCACCCGAGCCAGAGGTAAAATCTTTCGCAGAAATTGGCGTGCGCGCTGGCCAGCCGGCTCAGTTAGGGTATAGATGCCGATTAGGCCCGCGAAGTCTGCATGCGCAACTGATTCGGCATGATCTTCTTCCTTAAAGGGGAAGACCTCCAGCAAATTGGCACAACCGTAGTCCTTTGCCAGCAGCGACAGAATCGCGTATTGCGTCGGCTTGAGGCGGTGAGTGTGGGTGCGTGCCATATCCACAACTGCCAAAAAAAAGCGCAGTCGCGACTCGCAGTCAGGAGAGCCATGTAAGACCAGTATTTCAGCCGCATTAAGCGCCCAGTCGATGTTAGTGGGTGCATTGTTGGCTGTAACTATCTCCGCATAGCTATCGAGTGCTTCGACGTAATCGTCCTTCGACGGACCAAGGCTGATCAACGCCTGCATGAGAACAGAGGCCAGTTCAAGTTCATTGACCGAAACCACCCCACTCCATGCGACGATGCGGATCAGCATTGAGTACAGAGGTATGAATCCCCGCACTGGATGAGCCTGGCGATCGACAAAGAACTCAACTAACGCCACGAAGGCATCGCGAAACACATGTTCTGCCTCGCCAGTAGCATTGCCGATCCTCTCGGCTAACTGGCGGCAGGATTCTGGATCTAAAGCGTAGGCCTCTGGGCTCCAGCGCAGGAGCGCTTCCTCAAGGATTTGCAGTGGTGGCCGCTCGTAGCGACCAGCTTCGACATAGCGAACCCAAGTCAGCCAATTCGTATCAGGCCTCTCTTGCGAAGCCTTTTGCACCTCAGAGGCGTCCACCGACTCCGACTGCAATTGCTGCAGCCTGGCCAAGTCACGCTTTGTCCAGGTTGCCCGCACATCCTCGGATGCAGTGTTGATCGCCGTAAGCACCCGTCGGGTGATTTCAGCATCACCCAACTCCACCGCGCAACGTAGCAAGACGCTATATGTCCATGCTGCGGGGAAAGCTTCAAACGACAACTGCGAGGCCAACTCATAGTCATCGTCAACCAAGGCCTGACCTGCCAATACACAGGCATCAGTCCCGGACGGCTGAACAGACGCCAATCGACTGGACCAACGCGTGATTAGTTCGCGCCCTGCAGAGGTCGGATAAGCGGCAGCAATGGCCTCGCAGCGACCTATATTTGGTTCATCCTGTGTTAGTTCATAAAGCAGAAAGGCCTTCAGTACATTGGGCTGACGTATTCCTTTCCGCTCCCGAAACAGAGAGCCAAAGTGCCGAGAGATATCGTCCCGAAATACGGCCAGGATGGCGTCGACATTCGGGTCATTCTCGATGGCGGTGATATAGGTTGCATAAAGCGCCTCGACCAAGTCGGCAATGGTCTGAGCCGGTAAAGACAGGCCAAGAACGGACTTGATCAGCGAGTAGTTGTGTGCCAACTGATGCTGGCGGCCGAGTCCGGCCAGCATGCGGATTTCCAAATACTTGTGCTGTTCCGCGTCAATACGGCCGCTAGCGATCAATTCGTCGCATAAGTACTGAGCATCCGCCTCATCGCCTACCAACAGCGCCCGATCGAACTCCGCACGAATCTTGCCGAACGGACGTTGGGTGCGGTCTGGGATTTCTGGGCGACGACGCAGCAAACTGAGATACAACTGCAAGGCTTGTGTAATGTCGCCGCGCGCCGCCGCATTCACCGGCCCTATGCGGAAAACGAAACGGCCAAAACGGTCCTGCAACGCGCATTCGATTTCGTCAGTACTAGCGGCCTGAATCGGTTGGCCACGGAAGTCGCTATAACTGGGGCCAACAACAGCTGACAATTCCTGCGCCAATGCGACTGCCGTGGTCTCATTCTCAGCCATTGCATACCACTGAGACGGACCATCAGCATCGAACACCGGTAAAACAATAGGTGATTGGGAGCCTTGGCTGGCAAAAGCGGCAATCCATGGGCTAACCTGCTCCAGCCATGCCGCCGGTGCTTTGCTGCCGGCTATGGCTTCCCAGTGCAGTGCATTGCGATCGGAGAAGAAACGCCCTAGCCAGAATTGTTCCTTGAGTGGCAAGGAGTCAATCATGCGACCCCCTATAGCGGACAAACTCAAGGCGGGTGCGACCAAGGTCGTGCTGGTCGAGCGAGTATTCGACCCATTCATCGTTGATCACCATGCCGCTATAGGTTAGGTTCATTGAGCCCATCAATAGGCAGCGCGTGAGCAAAATGCCCTTGGTATGCAATTGGTCGTGAATGTGTACGGCAATCTGATCTTCCAGGCCGCATTCACGAGCCAGGTCGGCAATCCGGGTACGGAAGGCATCGTTGCTAGCTTCGTTGCGGGTTACGACGTTGACCCTTGTTCCGTGGTTCATCAACGTCACGAGCACGTCGGCGAGGCGGATCTCGCGCCTTCCCCACTCGGGATTGAGGGCATCGAAGCTACCGGAACGATTGTCGATCAAGACAACATTGCTGATCCAGGGAGAAACGACCCAAATCTCGTCGCCAGGTTGCAATACCTCAGCCACGAACATGGTCTGCAGCAACTCCTGGATAGTCGTGACACCCGTAGTTTGCGTCTTGAAAATTCGCCGGTAGAGAATGTTCATTGCACCGCCTCAACGAGTTCGATATCAGCCTCTATCATGGATTGGGTTTGACGGATTCCTTGGAGGCGGGCGTATGCACGCAAATAGCCTGACTCGATTGGATTGGTTACGAGTGTATTTAGCGCCGCAGCCAGGCGAGCACGTTCGACTTCAGGACAGGTCAGCGTCACTTGACGGCCGTTGGTGAGTTGCTCGGCAGTCTGCCCCAACCAATCAGCGTCCAGAACTGATACGCAGGCACGATCGTCGCCGATCGTCTCCGCAACTAGCAGGCGCTCGATTAAGGGCAATTCAGTGAACGGATTCCTTATTTGCAGTGCGGACTGACGTGTCGCCCGACCGCGGGGCCATAGCAGGCCGGAAATAGCACCAATGCGCCAGGCCGCGCGATCGCCACCTGCCGGGGAGCCGATATCGGACACGACACGGTCAATTCCGTCCGATTGACTCAAGTAATAGCTAAAAACGCGCAAATCAATCTCGATGCCTATACGCGTCTCCTCGCCTTGCCACTGACTTAGTGCTCGGGAAAGGTAAAGATCGGTCGCTGCGCCGGATCCAGGCCGCAATACTCGGTTACCAAGCGCAACCAAAAATCCGTGGAAGGGTGAGAAGCCTTCCTGCATCAGCGTTCGGCGTAAGCTCCGGAAGGACCGCGCCATTTCCTCCTGGCTGTCAGCAGCACGGAATTGGCGCACCAGTTCAGCGCTTCCCGAATCGCCGCTACCGTCGTCCTCAGCTAGCACGGTAACCATTTGCTTGAGTTGATGGTCGATCAACTCAAATTCCCCCATGCCCAGATTGGCACGCACGGTAGCGAAGAAACGGCGCGGATCCTCCGCGTAACGCCGCATAAACTCCTCGATCAGTCCGTTCCCCCCTGGACTTCGCTCAGTAAACCAAGCCTCCATTACTTGAGAATCGAACCCGGCGGCTTGACCCTGAAGGGCGGGGCCGCGGTCTAAGTCCACTGTCAAATCTTCCGGATCGATACTCGGGCATAGGTCCGTAATGGAACGTAGAAGCGCAGCAGCAAGGGTGGAATGGTAGACCCCGCGTAGCCACGGCTCCCAGTTGGAATCGATCGGATCCCAAAGCATGGCACCAAACTCATGCAATTCCGCAGTCACAATGGGATCCCGCAGATACGCGTCCAGTTCCTGGCGTAGCTTGTCCGGACTACCTGTCGTCATGTCGTCGCCATGTACTTCGACCACTTGCGACTGGAATAGAAGGCTCAGCACGTCCGGTAGCGAAATCGACGCCTGGCCGTGTCGAATGGAGGCATCGGCCTCAGCCAAGCCGATCTGCCTTTCTATCGCTTCAAAGGTCAGGGCAGACAGATAGATCTGCGCTAACCACTCGCGCATGAAGGGGCTGCGAATCATGGCTAATCGCTCACCGCGCCACGCAAGGTCGATGAAGCGGGCACTGCGTAAAGCACGCCACTTCGCTCCATCTTCAGAATGCTGCCGCAAATGCAAGTTCGTGGGTACATGGACCTGGAACACCATTCCGTCGGCGGAAAATTGCGCTCCCAGGCCCACCGCTTGGCTTTCACGTTGGAACACTGTATCGGCCCGAACCTTCTCCGAACCGACAGTAATTTCCGCTGAAGCGCCGACTGCGAAGCGTCGTATCTCTACTGGTGCATGGCGTGAGTGCGTAAAAAAGCCGATACGGGTGACGATCTCTGCCCACAGGCTGCCAAGGGGCGGCGTCAACCAACTTGGCTCGGTGGTGGCGATAATCTGACTATGCCACTCCAACGAGGCATTCGACGAATCCTTCACTGCCGTAGGAGGTGATTGCGGTGCCAAACGTACCGGACGGTAAACTGGCAGCGCTACCGTTTTATCGCCCCGGCGTACCATATACTCCCCCAACGGCACGTGACTGCCTATGGCGTCGATATCAAGGCCAAAGATATCGCTGCTCATGCCCGGTTCACTTTGGAAGCTCGGCGACGGTGCGATCCAATGCCGCTCAGTACGATAGCGCACACCGAAACGCCGACTTACGCGGCCAGGCGCGAACTCGCGCATTGCAGCGAAGACTGACATCACTGAAGCATTGAAAGGGCTTGCCGAGTGCGGCTCTGACAGATCGATGGCAACCTCCGCTAAGTTGAGGTCAGCGAAAAGAGAACCTGGAATAAAGTCCGGTAATGGAGTGTTATATGCTTGGTAGTCCTGTTGTGGGTTACCGTTTGCACTCCAATTGGTCGCTAGGCGACGGAGCGCAGTCGGTAACACGGTTGTCAGAAGCGGTCGCGGGTACTCCCACAATATTGCCGATAATTCTTCATCTGATAGGCGCAGCGCGCGGCGTAGATAGTCTGAGAGACGTCGGGTGCCCGTTTCGGTTTCAAGAATATTTCGTAATTCGCGTACCAAGCGCTGGCGCCGCTGCGCATTGAATTTTTGGCCACCGCTCAGGTCGCTCCAAACGCTGCCTGCAGAAGCATCCTGCAGTCGCAGTGCCAAGTAATCGATCGTCGCATACACCGCTTGCATCCGGGTAATGTATCGGTTTGCCAAGGGGAGTGTACGGACCGGCAATTCCGGATCGAACAGCAAATCGTAACTTTGGTAAGCAACGCGATCGCGGCCATAGTCAGACAGCACGATCGCTGTCCAGGGACGCATATTACGTGTGCGGCCACCGCGCCCCTTTCGCTGCAGGAATCCCGCCATACCGCGCGGTGCCTTGTGCTGAATCACCGCGCCGACGACTGGATCGTCGAATCCCACTTCCAGCACGGCGGTGGCAACAATGACATCTGCGTCGGCATCAACACCACGATCCTGGGAACTCACCCGCTTTACCGCCAAGCGATGCTTGAGTCCCTGATGTAAGTCTTGGCAGAAGCGCCAATCTTGCCCGTTGGCATAGCGTAAGAGGGATGTTCCGGCCTCGCGCAGCACCGCTAGGCCACCGTCAGGCGCATGCCGCATGTCCGGGTCACCATAGCTATTGCGCCCCTCTGCACTGAGTAAGTCGAAATACAGACGATTGATCACATCTAGGTTGTCAGTGAAGACGAAGGTGCGCTGGCCGAAGGCGCCGTGGCTGACCGACTTTTCCAGTCGCGCAGCTTTGGGATCGAGGCAGCGCTGTAGCACCATGGCAGCCTGGATGGTGGTGGAAAGCAGTGCCGTGCGAGACACCGGATCACCGCGCAGGGCAATCATGTATTCGGCGCCTTCGAATTCGATCTCATCAGCACGCGGCGACACTTCGTCTACGAGATCGGGGCGACAACCGGTCAGCGCGGAGAAAAACTGGGATGCTTCGCGCAGGGTCGCAGACAAACCAACAAAGCGAAGCGGTTGCCCAAGCAGACGTTGCCAGCGCCGCATGAGGTAAGCCACTTGAGCGCCATGCTTGCCCTCGTAAGTATGCACCTCATCCATCAACACTAGTTCCGGTGCATGCAGTGCCTTGGGGCCAACGCCAAAAAGATGCATCATCGAACTGTCCGAGAGGCGCTGGTTTAGCATCTCGGTAGTGGTGAACAGGATGTCCGGTACGGAGCTTTTAAGCGCTTCCCTAGTGAGCGGGAACACGGAGCCATCTAACACCGATTCACAGCAGGCACACACTAATCGTTCGCGGCCCTCGCTATGATCCTTATGCAACCACCGCAACTCGCCGCTACATTCGAGGCACGCTAGAGTCGGGCAAACTCGATCATTACCTATTCTTGGCCAATCACAGAACTTTGCGGAATGTGGGGTATCACCATAGAGGGCCCCAACGCAAACCGACACCTTGTCCTCTTGTGGCACACCGGCTTGTAGGCAACGTATCCGCTGAAAGACTTCACGCAACTGATCCTTGAGCAACTCTGTTCGAGGATATATAGCTATCGCCTTGACCCAGCGCTTGGACTTGTCGTCCAGCAACAGATGACGATAGATCGACGCTAACGCCGGTACATAGAAGGCGAGAGTCTTACCACTGCCAGTACCCGCACAAACGATGGTCGCCAGATCCACCCCTGTCTCGATAGCACACAATATGCGCTCCGCTGCACGTACTTGAAAGCCGGACAGACTGAGCATACGGCCAGATGGCATTAGCAGAGCACGCACAGCTGCTAGCAGCGCTGGACTTGAGGCTACCTCACCGATCATGAGCAAAGCCTCTTCGACGGAGATGTCGCGCGCCGGATAGCGACGTCGACGACGCAAAAAGCGAAAGTCTGCGACTAAGCTAGGTGCGTGCTGCCATCCGGTTGGCCCTGCGTGTTTCGGAAACAACTGCCGCAAGCGCTGAAGTAAGCGCACGGTTTCCGCCATGCGTGATCGGAAACCTGTGGCGCCACCATTTCTGGGCACCTCAGTTATCCATTTGCGCTGCAGTAGTTCCGCAAGGACGCTCTCGACGGAGAAAAAATCCTCGAGACCAGAACTTATGGCAGTGTCAATCAGGGGATTGAGCAGATCGCTGATTTCTTCATGACTGAAGTTACCATCGACGATGCCCCAGGCCAGCAACCTTACTTCCCGCTCTTCGATGCTATCCAACACCGAAGTAAGAAAACGTTCACGTGCTTCCAAAATAACCCCGTTCGATTAGCGTGCCCGGACTACGTAGTTGGTGAGCATGTTATTCGTGCGTAGCCACTCAATAACTTCCTGAGTCAGAAACTCGAGGTCCGCCCCACTCCCCGAGGAGGTTGCGTTAAAGAAAGCCCTTACCGGTATTGGAACGTCGTCATTCTCAAGAAACCGAATACTGGCCAATTCATCCGAGTGCGCGTGAACCTCCCTCAGACCTTCAATAGTACTAGGGATGTTACTACGGTATTGATTAAAACACTGATACAAGTACGCATAGCGCTCTAAAAGTTTTCGATTTTCCGGCAGAGTCTGCACGATAGTCTGCTTACGTTGTTCGGGGGGGACTCCAGCAAACAACTTGCTACTGAAGTAGACCTTCCAATCCTGTTTCTGTAAAGCCTCTGCCGAGGCGGTGAACTCGGTGAGCGTCGATACCAGTTTGCTCCAGCGTTGTTTTTCTACCAAAGTGGCAGCCTTCGGCGACTCGGCAAAGCGAGCACTGATTTGGTTGATCACTTGCTTTGCCTTGTCAACACCAGGAACCGGAGTAAGCAGCACGCTCATTTCCCGGAGCATGGCATTGAGACGCGCTAAGGCTAAGATTCGATCTGCCAGCGCCTGTAGTTCACTTCGCTTGGCCCTCAAAGCCTCAGCTTCCTCAATACCGCTGCTGGCAGCCTCAGCACGCATCAAACGCTCGCGAACACTCCGTGCATCGTTTAAGAGCATGCAGTTTCTCCCACTACTACCAGTGAATCTATTTCATTCGCTAGGCTTTCAAATAAGCTTAGAATCTCACTGGTCTGCTCCTGCGGGTCCACACCCTGAAACTGCACTTCCAACCCCCTGGCGCGCTTGTCTGAGGCCCGCACCACTTTTCGCGCCGCGTCAGCAAACCGCGAGGCCACGATGAGTGGATGAATATCAAATCGCCCCATGCGACTGACTAACTGGTCATCGCTCTGCCCTTCATCCCCTTCTACCGAACTAGCAAGCATAGAAAGTGCTTCTCGCAAAGCTCCGCTGCGAAACTCCTCGCACAAACCTTTAAAAGCCGGATGGCTAATACCAATCTCGTCCGAATTCCAAACACCAGACGCCCTCAACTGTTCTGCGAGTGCCCTGAGTTCTTCTGCAACCTCTTGTTTATCAAAGTTTTCACCAAACTCTTCGACCAATCTGGTTCGGATGTTACTTGCACGCTGCAATACTTTGCGCGCCTGAGCCTTTACACGCGCTTCGCTCATGATCGCCAATGCTTGCTTCAGTTCGATAGTGATCAAGTCGAGCGAATTCGGATTGATCATTTCGCCATCTGACAATAAGCTCTCGGATACTCTCACCATATCCATGGCATAGGGAATCTTACCAGTAGTGCCCTGGAAACTGCCGCAGTAGGATGCTACAAGTTGGATCAAGTCAGGGCGTATCCGTAATGCCTGCTCCTGCAAGGCACGCCATTCAGTAAATTCAGCAGATGTCGATTCGGGCGGGCGCTCGGAAATATTTTGAGATCCGAATAGAAATGCAGCAAGGCTGGCCGGTGTACGGTAACGTTCTATAAGGCCGAGAATTCGGCTATTTGTGGATAGCAATCGTACTGCCAAGCCGAGCTTCTGCCGCATGCTAGCGCGTACGAGCGCCAACGCCTGTGGCATCAATCGATCCGTAAGATTGCCGATCCAGACCAAATCATCATCGCTACCTGCATAATTTACCTTGCCGCCATTTAGGTGAATTAAGCGGACCACAGCTGCCAGTTCAGAGCGCAATTGTCCGGTCGGGTCGGAATGATCATCTGCCACCTTGATTGGGTCAGAATAAAGGTTGCCTTCCCCAAGAGCATTCGGAATTGATATCTGTTTTGCCTTGATTGGCGATTTGATAGTGCGCTCAGCAGACCAGTCAATTCGCTCAGTGATAGCTGACGCGATCGATTGTCGAATTTGATTAGCTACCGTCTGGTTAAGGCGCTCCCCATTCTGCACCCACCTCTCGAGGGCCTCGATCAAGGAGGCGTCATCCGGTCTGGGCGGTGAGTCAGTAGGCAACTGACTGGGCTTGTCTTTCGGGATCTGTTCAGGAATGGGTTTAGGGGTGAATTGGATGTTTGGCCGATCCACCTTAAAGGCATCAAATACCTCCTTCGGGATATGGCCAATATCCACTGGTGTACGCGGAGCATTACCCCAGATCGCCACAACGCGCCGGTACCGCTCTCGCATTTCTTCCGAGACTGGAAGCGAAGACAACCATTGTGAGACTTCCGCATTCGTCCCCGGCGCCTCAATAGCTGGCGACGGAAATTGCCCACACTCAAAAGCGGGACGACCAGGCAAAAGTACGCTACGTAGAACATTATCAATAATGAAGCGCGGCGTAAAAACCAGGGTATTGTTTCTAGTTAGCGCGGACCGAGTTAATTGCTCGATAGCTTGCTCAGTGTATGGAAACAGCGGAATTTCATCTTTCTTCCCGAAAGCAGCCAACACTGAGACATCGTTGGCATCATCAGTGGCGACATACGGCTCGATCCATGCACCATGCCTGCCACTTACACCACCGTTCATTTCAAAGTGACGCACCAAATTTCGGTAGCCCCAGCGCGCCGCGTTTAAGTATGAGGCGACCAGTGCTTTGGATCGCCGGAAGACCTCTTCCGGACTGGATAAAAGACTTTCCACAATCCACTCACGCTTTGCACGGGTAGCGATCGTGTCTTGGCCGGCTAAGTAACCGTCAGTGACGGCTATAACTGAGCGCATCGTCGCGAGCTCCCTGACACCGCCTCGCACGCCCTCCTGGATTAGTACATTGAGCAGTGTGTCTTGAATGCCGGTCAGCGCCTTAAAGTCCTCCACAAAAATCACCAGTTCACGCTCTTGTTGTAGCAGCAGACGGCGAATCTCAAGGATGACCTCTTGCAATGTCATACCACCTAGAGATTGGTGCAGGCTAAATAACTGGCTAATAGCTTGGTCGACAACCTTGCTCTCATTGAGTAGTCGTGCAGCATTGCGCCTACCCTCGCCTTCGCGCAACTGAAGGGTACGGACATAGTACGATTGAGTCTTTGACGCAGCCTTAGTGATATCGATTGAGTCCGGCAGAAGGAAATCGTCAGCCTGAAAATCCTCAACTTGCCCTTCCTGATCGGCCTGACTTTGCCCAGCGATGGCGCGCTTGACGATTTTTGGGAATACATTGCTGCGAAAATGGTCGACTAACTCGGGATCCCCCATAAACTTAGGCAACTCACTTGCGTGTCCGACACGCTCCTTCAGCAGCATATTACTAGGATTAGCTTTAAGCTGAGTAAAAAGCTCTTTCGCCAATTCGCCCAGCGCAATATCTAGTTGCCCTTGAAATCTAACAACTGCAGTTTCGATATTAATTTCTTCTGTAAACGCCTTAGCAAACTCAGCCTTAACTGATGCGTACGCTTCACCCGGCAATTCTGCCAGGATCAATTCAATCACCCTTCGCAGACTGGCGCTCTTTGGGATGCGAATGGTGACGTAGCGACCATCTTCATTCACGTTCTGTAGACGAGCAGCCAGCATACGCACCATATGAGACTTACCAACTCCAGATGCACCAGTGATGGGTACCACATGAGATCCGGATGGGACGTCTTTTGTCATCAGGTACTTGAAGAGTTCATCCTCGCTCGCCTCAAAACTCTTTCCTGAAGAAATTAGCCGATAACTTAGAGGCGAAGGTTGGTGTACCGCCAACAGGACAGCATCATGCGCACCTTCCGCTTCGTGGTTGATGCAGAGATTAATCTCTTCATGAGTAGGCCAATAATTCAACAGACTCATGATACGTCCCTCAGTAGACGAACATGGGTAAAGCTTTCCCACGCACGTCCGCCTCGACCAACAAGTGTGAGTTTTGAACCAGCATCGGCCAATGCCACTAGGCTGATCACTCCCTGTAACTGTAAACGCCGCAAGGCGAATGACAGCGCAGTTGACAAGTGACCGGCAGACGGTGCAACCCATGTTTCAGGCTTCAGCACCTTTTCTACCTCGAGACGATAATCACCAAAATCCAACACCGGTATCCGTTCAGCCAGGCGCGTAACGAAATCAACTGCGAGCACCGTCTCGTCCTTTTGAATCACCTCTTTCAACTCTGCACGCACCGCGACTGTTGGGTCGCAGAAAAAGCTGGAGTCGTCTCCAGTGGCAAAGCCAAGGAATCTCGCCCAAGACCGGAACCCAGTCCAACGCGTGTCGTTCAGAAAAATGAATCGCCCAACTTGCACCTGGGACTTGATCAGACTCTCGACTTCACCATGCGTGCTTGGTAGCGCATAGATATCCTGAGCCAAGCACCAAGCCAAACCTCGGCAAAAATCGGCAGTGCGCCCAACGTCCTCTTCCGAAACGCTGCCGTCCGCGGGCCATAGTGGTAGGGCGTGCTGTTGATGCAACGCAAGCCTTCGGCAAATGGCGGGCAAGCGCTCGGCAAACTCATCAACTGACTCGCCCCGCGCCAGGTCAACGTTCAAACGAACTTGGTCATCGCTCTCGATGAATAGCCCCAGTGCAACCCAGCGAGCCAACGTAGCACGGGCCCGAGAAGCCAATCCCTTGACCTTCCCCTTATCAGAATCTTTTTCGGCTTCCACTTCGGAACTGGCATGCGGGACACAAATTCTGATCAACTCGTCGCGAGAAATAACTTTTTCTCGGGCGACTATTCCGGCCAAAGTCAGCACTATCGGGTGTAGGCCATCATTTTCGCGATTGAGAATGCTCATTGACTTATCACTTGAGTGAGGTTGCCCAAATGCAAAGCATTCGGGCTTACATCGGCGAGACGACGTGTAGGGTTAACAGGATCCAACATACCAAATGGCAAGAGCACGATATGGAAAGGTCTTTGTAGCATCTGGATATCCGAGAGAGTTTCCGGGCGTGAGTCAGGTTCCAGCACTGTTAATCGTGCCAGAGGGGAATAAGGCTCCAGGTCGGACTCCTGAAGGGATCGCTGCAGCAGCACCCGATCTCGCGTGCGCTGGTATAGGCGCCCCCACTCAGGCTGACTCACTAAAGCAGTAAAGGGATGAGTTGCCAACTCGCGTACGCCGCACGACTGCACCAACCATTCTGCAAATTGCAGGATTGACTGTTGGATCTGCTGCCTAGACTGGCTTTCGTCATAGAAGACATAAGCAAAGGTGGGGTCCACCCAAGGAAATTTATCCAGCCAGGGGCTCATTGTTGATGGCAAAACGCGATTCACCGGCACTACCACGGGCTCGCTATAGTGCCTGCTGTTCTCAGTGCCGAAGCGATCTCTCGGACAGCCACCGCAAACCTGCGAAACCTGGACCGGCCAGCGCGGCGACCGAATACGATACAACTGCGCAAGAGTGGCGCCCACCTCTTGGCCAATCTGCTGATCCAACCCACTGGACTGCGGCAGCAGTTGCCGCATCATTTGCAAGTTCCGCTCAGCCGCCACTAGCGTATTGTTACGCGAGGCAGTGACCAAGCTTTCCCAAACCTCAGGAATCTGATGGCCGTCGTTGAGGATGCGCACGCGCACATTCGCCATGGCCGCTAGCATCGACGAGGCATCCTCGCCCGGGTCCGCGTCCTGCTCGTCACACTTGACCTCAAGGTCGAGGGCTATGAGGCCAGCACGCGCCATTAGGATGAGGGTACGCATATTCCAGTTAACGTTGTATTCGCTTCCCCCTGGCAACCCTTCGCGCACGGCGTCAATATTGATTTCCCATAACGCCTCATCACCGGTTGGTTGGCGTGACTGGTACATCGCCTTCCAACGACTGAAGCCGAGTTCATAGGAAATAATCTTGGGTCTTGCGAGTCGTTCCGGAAAAATCCAGTCGCTAACGTCGAATAAAAGCAAGCTAACCGACGACTTGCCATCACGGCCACCGCGACCCACCTCTTGATAATAACGTTCCAGGGTCTCGGGAATCGTCGCATGGATTACCGTGCGCACATCACTTTTGTCGAGGCCGACACCAAAAGCAGAGGTCGCGACGATGCCGTCGAGGCGATTTGCAGCCCATTCCTCAATGATGCGCTTCCGCTCGCGGTCAGGCGTTCCGCCGTCGAATGTAGCAATGCGGCGCAGACCACCACTGCAACGAAGCGTGGTGTTCCACTGCACAACTTCCTCGCGTTTAGTAACGTAAAGAATAAATGGCCGCGGCGCATAGCGCAGCGACTCCAGTACGCGTTCTCGTTTTTCCTGCGGCGAGGAAGCCTTGTAGAACCAATATTGAGGTTCTGGGCGAAGATGCACCGCCGATACCATTTGCACCCGTTCAGATGGGCCGAATAGGCTCGCCAAAGTGTCAACTGTTTCCTCCGTAAAAGTGGCACTCATTAGCAAGGTACGAAAACCACGCGGCGATAAACGAAGCAGGCTGTGGCGCAGCCCTGCCAAGGCCTGAAAGGAGGGGCGGAACTCGTCTCCCCACTGGGTGACGAGGTGAGCTTCATCAATTACGAAATATCGAAGCATGCCTGATGTAGCAGCATCCGACACGGCACGAAGCAAGGAGGTAGTGAGCGCTTCTGGTGAGGTGAAAAGAATGCGCTGGGTACCATTACGCAAGCGCTGCCTAATCGCGGCACGCTGTTCTTGCGATAAGCCGCCGTGCCAGGCCAAAGGCCAATCTGATCGGGAAAGACCATTACTCCGGAATAGTTTTCCCATAGCACGAGCTTGATCGAGGGCAAGGGCGACTGTGGGCACGACGAAAATGGTTAGATGACCATCCTCTTTGTTAACTAAGGCCGGTGCCTGCCCAACCAGACTCTTTCCAGAGCCCGTAGGCAAGTTGACTATCAGGGTATCGCCTTCGGGAATCAGGAAGGCCGCGCGGACCGCCTCTCGTTGCCCAGGGGAAGAATAGTTGGTGAAGCCCGTGGAATCACGAATGAAAGGGTCAGCCTCGCATTCCATATCCTGGCGCACTCTCACATCGGAAAATGCATCCGCGAAGACACCACGCTCCCCACTACCAAGCCACTCGGGATGCCACTCGCGAGCTGCCAGCAGATAGGCAGAGGATCCCGCCTCTATCGCATCCATCCCATGGATGGCCCAACTCGCTCGATCAGGCCACCCCTGACCGGCAGGCACACGTAGCCTCATACTTTTGCCGACGCCGTTGCTGGTTCGGAGCAAAAGTTGTCGTAACAAAGGCTGCAAGTCAGCGTGCCATGATGCATTACCGCGCTGGGCTTGCGCCGCATCCAGTACTTGGCAGATCCGGTCCAGCAGGCTGTCCTCTATCTTCTCCGGCCAAGCATCAACATTCGGCCAGGCCGCGAGGACAGCCTGCAACTCATCGAAACCGAAACTCATGCGTCTTCCTGAACGTGGCGCTGGATGATTGATACAGGTTCGCTGGTGAGGAAAACCACGCCTGCGACGTCGACCTTCACCGAAGGTGACATTATGCCACGGTGAAGTGCTTCGTTAAGTGCCTGCTCAAGCTTGAGTTGGCGCGCCTCGGCTTCTGCCTCCCTACCATGTAAAGACTGGATGCGAGCCTGCAACTGGGCATAGCGAATTTCGTCTTCAGCCAGCGCCCGCTCAAGCGCGCGATGCTGCCGCCCTTTCAATTCGGGCCTGGCCCTCACGATAGCAAGCGCGCGGTCACGCATCCGTTCGCAACGCTCCTTCCAGTTGGCGAAAGTATCTGGCGCCATCCTCCGAAAAGCACGAAAGTAAGGAGTCTCAAGATTCTTGTCAATGTAACCGTTCCCGCCCCTTTTTGCATACTCAGGCATCAAAAAACGCTCAATGAAATCTTGCGTCAGTTCATCGCCGTCCTCGTCCACCCAGACTTGCATCACTGTTGGGCCAAACAAGGAGTCTCCGCGTCTCGCCAGCACAGTACGTGCTGCTTGGCTCGACTGGCCTTGGTCGGCACTCAAAATTGTGACTGCTTCGTTCAAGCAAGATTCGATCACAAAGTCGAAGCGGAAGCAGAGCCGGATTTCTGAAGACGGGAAGTGATCGAACACTTGCCGCCACATCGCATAACTGCGACCTCGGTCGTCCGTCTCAGAAAACGATTTGATGGCCTCAATGAACTCTGTACCGTAACGTAGCGGACGAACCTTTCGTCTCACTGCGGTGGGGCGGTGCACAATGTATGGATAAGATTGCGGCCGAGTCGAACGACTGCCAGGTGCATCAAAGTCAATGGCACCTAAAAAGTCACCGATGAACCCTGACGAAGGAATGAGGGTTGGCGGGTTATTGTCGCCATCCGGCGAGAAATAATGAAATCGGAATGGTTCATCCACAGGCTGTGTACCGGGCCGACTCTGTTCTACTACCTTGCGGAACAGAAGGGTGTCCTCAATCCAATACATCATTGTGTCCCGTATAGTCCTCCAATCCGAATCGACTTCGAAGAGTTCGTCCAACTCCGCTTCAGGCACAGGTGACAACTGATCCAGTGCGTCTTGCTGGTCAATCAGTTTGAGTTCGCGAGCAACTAAGCCCGAGGGACCAGCCAATCGCTCGCGAAGCGCGTCAAGTGCTTCTACGCCGCCATGGATCATTGCGCTCTTCAAATCACTTAGCTCTGACTCAACCAAATACTGCAGGCTGGAAATAGACTGATTGAAGATGCCCCATCCCTGGTCGAGAATTCCAAACCACGCTGCTTGTATAGGAGCACGTTCATTGAGCAATACGTATGACTGAACCGAACTGCCAGCACCATAGCGGTCAACACGCCCCATACGCTGCTCGATTCGATTGGGCTGTAACGGGAGGTCAAAATGCACCAAGACCTTGTTCCCGCCTTGCAGGTTGATGCCCTCTTCTGCATGGCGGTCGCAGACAATGACTCGAATCGCGGGATCCGTTAGAAATTCTTGCCAATTAGACCCATTATCCCATGCAGTAGATTCTCCAATATTGTGTCGAACCACGTAGATTCTGCTGCTCTTTAGGTGAGCGAAGACTTTGTCAGCTACGGTTTCATTGGTGCAGAAAACCACCGCCTTAGTCGACTCCGGCAGCGATCGCACCCCTTTATACAATTGATCGAGACGGGTCGCCATCCACTCATCGTTGTCAATCGCACGAATGATCGCATCAAGAAGACCTTCCTCTCCAATAAAAGACGTGTTCGAATCGATCCCGATGCTACGTTGGCGTTCCAAGCAAAGTTGACGAAGCGCGCCTAGGTTCTCCAAAAGAGTACAAACCGCGCTCCAGTAGAACGCTCCCAGCGTCCGCGCGGCAACGTTATCTTGTTGATAGATCGACAAAGAGGCACTAACACGCCAGTCCTCTAGAAGTGATTCGAGACGCGCCATGGGCGTATCCTCGACCTTCCAGACTTGTACTCCTTTGCGTTCGGGAGTTAGCCCCCCAACTTGGCTTCGTCGGTTGCGCAGAATGCGACGATTGAGACGATAAGTCTCGGAGATATGGGCTCGCAGATACCGTACAGTTGCGCAAAATTCCGGATCATCCTCCTCCGGCAACTCTAGCAACTTCTCCTTCAGTGCACCTACTAATTGAACCAAGCGCGCGTCATCCGGAATGCGCTCGATCAAATCATCAAGCACACCATCCATGAAGAATGAATTGCTTGGATCTAAAGCAGCAACCGCTTCAGCGAGGGCCTGCCGATTGACGATTTTGGCATGAAAACTCTCTAGGTCATCTAGCGGATAAACCACTGGATCCAGCAGATGCAACATACGGAGGAAGCCTGACTCGTTGCGCAAAATGGGCGTAGCCGATAGTAGTAGCAAGCGATCGGTACGCTGCGCCACGTCGCTTATTAGACGGTACAAGTCTTGCGTAGTATCGCTCGCGCGAGGATCGGCCAAGTGATGCGCTTCGTCGATGACAAGCATAGATAGATTTGGCAGCACTTCGCGCAAGTGCTCATTGTCTTCCTGCGCCAGAACGAATACCGATATGTCGATGAATTCACTAAGCCCAAAGCGAACGATCAACTCATCCCGCCATTGGGTCACCAGAGCATGCGGGACCAGCACGAGTACCCGATGGTTACCTAAATCGTCGAGCACTGCTTGACGGATGATGACTCCTGCCTCGATGGTCTTGCCAAGGCCGACCTCGTCCGCAAGCAAATAACGCTGGGAGTGATCGGTCAAAACGCGTCGAATAACATCGACTTGGTGCGACTCCAATTCAATAGAAGACGAAAGCAGGGCAGAAATGCCGAACGCACTACCTCGCTGATCAAGATAATTCCGTAAAAACCCGGAACGCGCCTCCGCGAAGAGTGGGGTTTCGGTAACGAAGTTGCCGAGGAAGTCAACTGGATCCTGAATCGGGTGCTTCCATCGGACGAAAACCTGATCGTAGCCTAGATATACATTAACCTTGTCAGCCAAGCGGATCTCGACGCCCTCCCCGTCGTCCTCACGCACCCGCCCGATACGCCACTGGTCGCTCAATTCATCGTAGGTTAAGACTCGGGTGTTACGTCCCAATCGCTTGGGCCTGATTGAAGAAAACGGGACCTCCGTACGGCACCGGCCATCGCTCCCTGGGTAATCGAAATATTCAACCAAGGCTCGCGCGCCCTCACTGCGCACAAGCTTACACAGGCCATCTCTTTCGGAATCCTTCACTAAACAGAACATGATGCCTCTTGCGTCTGTAAACCAGAGCAGGAGAAGTGGCTTTGGCACTTCCCTAGCTGCCGATGTTCCCTGACAGTCGCACCATGAGGTGCTGCTCTCCAATCGGAGCGGATATCCAACAAGCCCCATGCCACTCACAGGACAGTGCAGGATCAAATCTCATCCACTGATTAGAAAGCTGCAGGCGATGTTTTTCTGCCAGTATGGTCGGAACCTATCCTGATCGTCTACCTCGACCACTGAGGCGCACCCCAACTACGCCACAGTAGGTTGCCATCCTGAAACCCTCGGGCTAGAGTACGCCCGTCGTGGTCAATCCCACGGCCGGGTGTAGCAACCTGATTCGTTCGAGGCGCGGTAGCGCCATAGTTTGAGTAGCCAGCACTCGACGTGCTTGGTTGCTTAACTTCTATGGCGGACCGTGTGGGGCAGGCTTTTGCCTGGCCGGTTCCCTCGGACGCCGGTTTGCTACCCCCGCACGGTCCGCCTCCATTACCGTGTAGCAACGGCGGTAGGCGGCTCCTTAATCGTCTGAGGAGCATAAGGAAAATGCGCTACCCCTTTTTTACCCGAGAGCTCCGCCTTGGGCTTCAGGTCTTGCTGTCCACCTCTGCTCAGGAGGTGCACCATGGCTGAGTTCGAATCCTGCATCGTACCTTTCCCGCTGCAGCGAAGCCCGCTGCATGAATCCGAACGCTCTCCCCTACCCTCTGAAGCTGCTGCTGAACTGCGTGGCGTCATGCTCGGCAATCTGCTCGATCAACTGGCTGAACCTGACGGCTTGCAGCCGGCAGACTTGCGCGTGCGCATCGCTGCTTACTCAGCTCTGGCTCTGCTCGATGAGATGGTCGTGCTCTATCGCCGCGCCCTCTCTGACGTTCGAGGAGGTGCAATATGAGTAAGGGTGTGATGACCTACCTTCCGCCTCACGATGGACATCCAGGCGTGGAGATCACCTGGGCAGCCGACTGCAGAGAGGCCTTCAACCAGGGCGTGAGGCTGGCCCAGACCTGGCTCGATAATGCCCGCAGCGGATGGCTCTGGGCAGTGATGATCGCCGAGCGCGATCTGCTGACCTGCGCGATAGAAAGGCGAGCATTTGAGGTGGGCTTCCTCAGCCGTATCCACCAGCGCATGTGCTCGCATCATCGCTGCGGCGAGCAGGCCGAGACCTATACCGCGGGTGATTACTTCGCCAACAGAAAGACCCTGACGCTCGCCGAAGCGAGGTGTCAGGGCTGACCTGAGCCATGGCAAATGCCAATGAAGAGGCCTGTTAAAACAGACCAGGAAGGAAGGTTCTGAGCTAACGGAGTGCATGGGGTCAGCGTCCTGCCTGTTTGCACTTCGTTAGCCCAGCGACCAGAGGGTATTTCGATAGCGGCCATCTGCCAACCCAACAGGACGGGTAATTGGTCACATAGCGAGAACTTGTCTCCCGCCTCTCGCACTGACTGCTGCACACCATGGCTGCATTTCTGCTGCTCGCCAACAACGCCTCTGGGCGTTTGTTGTCGGGTCAAAAGAGCCTGCGCGCTCCGCTTGCTGGTGGCGCCTGTGAGATCGGTGGAATGGCGGTCTTTCTGTTTCCTCTCACCCTATCACGGCGTTCTCGCCGTCAAGGGCTGCATGCGCTTCGCGCATTTGCGGCGAGGCCGGCTATCCGCCCCCTGACTGCTGCGCTGCGCCGTGCTGGGGCCGGTTCCGGGCAATTCCGCCCGAGCAACTGGAGCACGATCATGTCGCAGCTTTCTCTGGCTTTTGACTCTTCCTTGCTGATTCGCGACGAACAAGGTCGCTATCTGCCTGCCAGTGCAGAACAGATCCTAGATGCCGCTCGCAAGGTGATCGATCAGAAGGTTCAGCGAGGTGCAGCCTTCACGTCTTCGGAGTTGGTCAAGGACTACCTGATCGCGAAACTGGGTGGCTTTGAGCACGAGGTTTTCGCAGCGCTGTTTCTGGATGCCAAGCATCGCCTGATCCAGTACGTCGAGATGTTTCGCGGCACCATCGACAGTGCCTCGGTGTACCCGCGCGAAGTGGTCAAGGAAGCACTGCGCCTGAATGCAGCTGCAGTGATCTTCGCGCACAACCACCCGAGTGGACACCCGGAGCCGAGCCAGGCGGACAAGGTGATTACGCAGCGCCTGAAAGAAGCCTTGGCGCTTGTCGATGTCCGCTCACTGGATCACATCATCGTGGCGGGCCAACGCACGGTGTCTTTCGCTGAGCTTGGGTTGCTATGAACCAAGGGGGCTGAGCCCCCTTTTTGCTGCGCCCTTTCAGGCATGCGCTGCGTGTTCAGCCGGTTCCTCTTCCTTGGCAGCCAGCCCCACAGTCCAGTGCCCGCCATTCTCTTGGATCAGGTGCAGCAGGTCGTAGGTTCTGATCATGTCGAGCAGACCAGAATGGCCGTAGGCGTTTGGCGAGAACGCCGGATCAGTACGTTTGAGATATTGCCCAAGGACGCTCAGGGTGACCTTGCCTTCACTGGTTCCGCCTGCAAGAAGAGATACGGCATCCACCACGAATCGGGGCCGCCGTTTAACGACTGGCTTGCTGGGTTCAGGCTTGGCGGTTTCCTGCTTGGCGCTTGATTCAGCCTTGGCTGCGGGCTTGTCAGCCTGCTCCGCAACAGGCTCCTGGAAGTGCTCCTCGCGGCGCCACTCAAAGAACTGGTCGCTGGCGTTGCGCAGTGCATCGGGAGTCTTGGATTCACCGACGATGCAGACGGTTGCGCCGCGCTCCCTGAGCTTGCGGCACAGGTAAGCGAAATCAGAATCGCTGGTCACCAGGCAAAACGTATCCGCACGGTGATCGAAGAGCGCCTCCATTGCATCCAGGGCCAAGGCGATATCGGAGGTATTCTTGCCGGCTGCATACTGGTACTGCAGGCATGGCGTGAAGGCCAGTCGAACCAGAGCCTCCTGCCACTTGTTGGCCAAGGTGCCGTGATTGCCATACCCCCTTCTCAGGACGACACGTCCGAACTGGGCAACCACGCGTAAGGCGTGTTCCAGAATCTCGGGCGATATGTTGTCGCAATCCACCAGAACAGCTACGCGCGTTTCTCCAGCCGGAGTGAAAGCTCCCATCCCTGCTCCTATCGAGTGATCCCAGTTGACCGGGAGGCTTTTGTTCAAACCAGTCCCACAAGCCAACGATGCACAGGGCGGCGTGGCAACGCAGCGTACACGTGAGTGTTTTGTAAGTGACCGCTATTGGTCGACTCCGGCCAGTTATCAGCAGACGAAAAGTTAGGTTGCCACCGCTGGCGGCACTCTCCCCTCTCCCAGAGCAGGGGTTCTTGCCCCCTCAAAATCAAGAAAAATAGACGGTTTCCACCCGGCCGCTGCGCTGGGTGGAGCCTCCGCGATTTTTCCTGATTTTTTCACGACCGCCTTAGTCGCCCTAGTCGGCAGGGGTTCATGCGCAGCGCAAGCGCAGAACCCTGAAGACGAAGGAGCGAAAGCCATGAGCGAAGAAATCAGGATCTACGTTGCCGACCTGGCCGCCTACAACGCAGGTCACCTGCATGGCGTCTGGATCGACGCCACCCTGGAGCTGGACGACATCCAGGCACAGGTCAGTGCCATGTTGGCGGCCTCGCCGGTCGAGGGTGCGGAGGAGTATGCCATCCATGATTTCGAGGGCTTCGACGGCTACCGCCTCGGCGAGTACGAGGGCCTCGAAAGTGCCCGTGAGATTGCGTGTTTCATCGAGGAGTACCCCACGTTCGGCGGCGCCCTGCTCGCTCACTTCAACGACCTGGAGCAAGCGCGCAAGGCGGCCGAGGAAGATTACTGCGGCTGCTACAGCTCGCTGGCCGACTACGCCCAGGAACTGACCGAGGAAACCACCAGCATTCCGCCCCACCTGGCCATGTACATCGACTACCGCACCATGGCCCGCGACATGGAGTACAACGGCGACGTGTTCACCCTGGAGACCGGCTTCGAGCAGGTGCATGTGTTCTGGAATCGATAGACCTGCGAAAGGCACCGGGGCGACCCGGTGCCCTGTTTTCTGCGCCCCTGCCCTGCCGGCCACCCGCGCGCCCCACCCGGAAGGCTAATGCACGTGCTTTCGCACATGGCGGTCAGTCCGGAGCCACCGCGTTGTACCGCCTGCCGATTGAGACCGTTACGGTCTTACGGTTTTACCCAAATCCGTCGATCCGTATCCACGGATTTACGGATTGGTGGGGAAGCGGATTTACGTTTTTACGGATTTACGGACATCCGCAGATGCAGTTTTCCGGTTTCGTGAAAAGCCGCAGATCCGCAAATCCGTAGGGCTTCGCCAATGCGGCTTGGCGCGCGCTTGGGTGCCGTGGCCGGTGACGCGCGTAGATGGGCGCTCCGGTCAGCGTCCAGACCTTCCCCGTATCAATCCTCGCCCCTCCTGCCTGCGCATTCGCCCAGACCCAACCCGGCATGATCGAGCGCGACGGCTGCCGCACGGTGCACCTCCCACGTCAACGGAGGACACACCATGTCGCACTCAATCGATCTTTCCCGTCAGCCGCGCCGCATCGATCTCGATTCGTCGCTGCACCGCAAGGCCGGACCGACGGCGCATGCCATGCGGCCCGTGGAGGGCGCTATTGAGGCGCAAGCGCCACAGGCCTGCCCTGCCCCTCGCTACCTCACCAACAACGAAGCCGCGGCCTTCCTGCGGCTTTCGCCGCGCACGTTGGAGAAGCAGCGGGTGATCGGCGGCGGGCCGCGTTTTCACAAGTTCGGCCGGCGGGTGATGTATGCGCTCACCGATCTCGAAGCCTGGGCCGCTGAGCGCAGCTTCGAGACCACCTTCGATCCCGAGTACCTCGACCGCCATCCGGGAGCGCAGCGTGATGAGCAGTGAAGCCCTTGTCCATGAGCCGCAACTCTCACGACCTGCCTGCGCAGAGCGGGCAACTGGATCTGTTCCGCGCGCTGCCGGGCGACATGGCGCCGCGCGACGCCCAGGACCTGATGGCGCATCCGTTCTTCTCGCTGGCCAAGTCACGACGCACCGTGCCGATCGACTTTCGCTCGGGCGAGGTGACGGTCCGCGTGGAGGGCACGCTGGAGCATGGCATCGCCACGATCTGGGATGCCGACATCCTGATCTGGGCAGCCAGCCAACTTGTCGAGGCGCGCGATGCGGGCATCCCCACCTCTCGCCTGATGCGTGCGACGCCCTACCAGATTCTGCGCTTCATCGGCCGTGGTACCTCGCTGCGCGACTACCAGCGCCTGAAAGCGGCGCTGGATCGGCTGCAGTCGACCAGCGTGGCCACCTCGATCCGCGAGACCACTGGCCGGCGGCTGCACCGTTTCTCCTGGATCAACGAGTGGAAGGAGCTGGCAGCGTCGGATGGCCGGCCACTGGGTATCGAGCTGATCCTGCCGGACTGGTTCTACAGCGGGGTGCTGGATCAGGCGCTGGTGCTGACCATCGACCCGGCCTACTTTCGTCTCACCGGCGGCATCGAGCGCTGGCTGTATCGCCTGGTGCGCAAGCATGGCGGCAAGCAGAAGGACGGCTGGCAGTTCGACTTTCGCCACCTGTACCGCAAATCCGGCAGCTCGGCGCGCTACTCGGACTTCGCCCTCGACCTGCGTGCGCTGGCGGCTCGCCAGTCGCTGCCCGGGTATCACCTGGAAGTGGTGCGCCTGTCTCGTTCGACCGAACTGCTGGCCTTCCGGCGCGTGCCGTAGACGGCACGGGGATATCTTCGGGAAAAGCTGTGAATCCCGACGTGCTTTCAGGCGCACGCCGGCCCGTGCTATCAGGAGCGCGGTGCACGTGCCTTCAGGCGCACGAACGCCTCTACAGGCCACGGCTAGCGGGGCTTCCAGCGCCCCTTAACTTAAGGAAACTCTGAAAAAGACTTCCTGATTTGGCAAAATCCGCCGACTTCACCCGCAGAGCTTTCCGATGAAGCAG
>DWSB01000005.1:0-23043 GCA_018245095.1 Mysoria galgala
TCGGGCTCCATCGTCACGCGGAAGAAATGCTCCGGCTCGGCCGGACTGGCGGGGACGATGTACGGCAGGAACGGCCAATCGCTCGGCAGCTCCTCGGCTTCGACTTCGCCAAGCCCAACCTGCAGCAGCAGATTGCGCACGGCCTTGACGCCATCGGGAGCCTGTTCACGCTGTCGCACCCTTCGGCCGAAGATCACCACCTGCTTGAATTGCGTTTCCACCGCTCGGTAGATGCGCAGGTCCGTGTAGTGGCGTGTCAGCCAACCGACCAACTCCGCGTCGAGCACGTAGCCGGGGACGATGAAGACCAGCACGCCGCCGTACTGCAACAGCGACAGCGAACGCTGATAGAACAGCTTTTCGAGGCGGGCACGGCCCTGGCCTTGGTAGCCGATGTTGCCGTTGACGTCCTTGGACAGGTCGCCATACGGCGGGTTGAGCCAGAGCAACCCGAAGGATTGCTTGGAGACCATCGTGTCCATCAGGTCCGCGTGCAGGCAGTGATCGACCAGGCCGCGGGCATGACGTGCCCGCTCCGGGTCGAACTCGACGGCGAACGCCTTGGCCTGCTCGCGCCCGAGGGCATGGGCGGCTTCGGCGATCGCCACGCCTTCGCCGGCGCAGGGATCGAGGATGCACATCGGCCCGTCGCTGGGCATCAGTGCGTTGAGGGCTCTTTCGAGCGTGGGTTCGTCGGTCGGGTAGTAACCGTTCTTGGCGAAATTGCGGGCAAGCCGCGGGAACATGAGGGCCATGGAAGTCTCCTGGTTGGCGGGGAGGAATGGCGGAAGCACGCCAAGGCGTGCCTCCGCAGGTGGGTCAAGCCGCTACCGCTTCCGGCGTCCAAATCTTGGCCGGATACGGATAGGCGGTGAGTACGTCACTTCGGATCAGGGAACCCAGCGCCAGGGTCAGCGCCGGCACGTCGATGGCGAGCCGATGGCCTTCCAACGGCCCGAGGGCGAACGGAAGGCGGGCCAGCATCTCGCGGGTTTGCAGCAGTTCCAGCACGGTCTCGCGCCAGTGGTCGAGCAGCGGCAACGGGCAGGTGTCCCGCACCAGCATCCACAGGCGGTCAAGCCGGTGGGAGCTGTCGCGTGGCAGCAATGCCAGCGCGCTGGCGTTGGCCTTGTCGGGCTTCACGCAACGCCGGTCGAACAGCCACACGTTGGACAGCGAACCGAACAGCGTTCGCCGGTAGGCGCGGGTCATGCGCTTTTCCAGGCGATCGACGTTGCCGACGAACACCGGGACGCTGCCGCCCTGGTCGGTGATGACGTGGAACTGGTCCAGTCCTTGCTCGTCGCGCCCGAGGGTCAGGCGAGCGAGGAACTGCTGGACGGCGGTGTCGCGCGCCCAGATGGACAGGAAGATCAGGTTGCCCTGGTCATCGCCGACGCAGGCGTCGGCCATCACGTCCGGGCATTCGTCGATGCGGTACAGCGTGGAAGAAGTGTTTGCGGGCATGGTGGTGTCCTCGGATGAACGGGAACAGCACCGCCCGCCGGGGCAAGTACTGCCCCAGGGGGTGGAAGAAAATCGCTCAGTCCGGCTCGAACTGCCGGGTGTGCGGGTTGAAGTGAAGCGCCTCGTCCACCGCGGTGATCGGCGTGAAGCCGTCCAGGTAGATGTTGTTGAGGTACTGGTCGCGGTAGGTCAGCGCCTGCCGCGCCTGTTCCTCGGTAAGGCCGTTGCTGATGAAGTACTCCTGCATTTCCTCGTCGGAAGACACTTCGTCGTTGGACAAACTGCCTTCAACGAGTTTCAACAGTGAGGCGGGGAGCGCAGCCAGGATCGGGTCCATGTCGGTTCCTCCTGACTCAGGCCAACAGCGCCGCGGCGGGTGCCGTGGATGCCGTGGGGGTGCGCCGCCGCGCGTGGTAGGCGCGAACGCCTGCACGCCAGTCGGCGGACTGCTCCGGCGTCATGTCGAGGTAGCTCAACGGGCACGAGTAGTAGTACGGGTGCATGGACTCGTCCAAGGGCTTGTAGCCCCATTGGCTGCCGCTGCGCTCCAGAAGATCGCAGCGGATGTAGCGCAGGGACTGGCCCGGTGCGAGATCACGATGCACGCCTTCGGCCCTGGCCGTCACTTCCGCGACGGACCAGAGGACGTTGCCGCGCAGCGTGTGGGCGATGACCTTCACGCTGGCGCGCTCGGTCTCCTGCGGTGCGATCAGTTCCGCGATCAGTTCAGACCGCGATTGGGGAGAGAAATACCAGCCCATGAGAGGCCTCCTGAAGAATGTAGAGCCAGAGGCCTCCCCGTGGGGAAGAACCCCCAGCGGGTGATGGAATGCCGCGTGTGCGGCGATGGAATGCAGTGCGGGCTAGGAACCGCAACCGGCCGGGCAGCAACCCAGCGTGATCCCATGCGAACAGCAGCCGTTTTCAGCGAGCCAGTCCTGGGTTTCCTGCCGTTCGGCGGGTGTTGCGTAGTCCCATTCCTGGGTCGCGATTTCCAGCGCATGAACGCGCTGGCTTTCCGGCAATCGACTGGCTTGCGCGTCGATCTCCGAGCTGAAAAGCGTGACCCAGTGATCCCAGGACAGGCCGCAACCACGTTGGGCATGCTCGGCGGCCGTCTTGCAAACGGCGCGCCACGCGGTTTCGTCCAGCGCGGAACGGGGTGTATCGCAAGTGATGATGGACATGATGGAGACCTCCAGAAGAAAGCCGAGGCCACCCCCGCATGGGGAAGGAACCCCGGCGGGTGGATGAAGAACACCGCGGATGCGGTGTCTGCAATCACGCAGGTTGCAGTTCGGCCTGGCGGCTCCACTCCTGCGTCTTGAAGTCCAGCGCGTAGCCCAGTTCGCCCAGGCGGGCGATCTGCGCGCGCAGGGTGCGGCGGTCGATGGTCGAATCCAGCTTCACAGACTCGCCCAGCGGCCACAACAGGCCGAACAGCGCGGCGTCGCCATCCTCGGTGCTGCCGGGGGCAGCAGCCGCAGCAGGCGGCGCGTCCACGCCGAAGGGCGTGGTATCGACCAGCGGGTCCGCGGACGTCTGCACGGGTGCAGGTTTGGCGGACCTGGATGCCTTGGCGGGCTTGGCCGGCGTTGTCGCAGGCTGTGTCCCTTGCTCTTCATCGAGCGGATCGACTTCCTGCGGAGCAAAGCTATGTGCTTCGGCCTTGCTCAGCTTGTCGATGCCGAAAAGTGTCATACCGTCCAGGTTGGCGCGCATCTCGAAACGCATGCTGCCGTCGCTGATCGGATAGCCTTTGAGGAAGATGTAGCGAAGAACGAATTCCCCTTGGTACTTGCCCTCGGGGTATTGCTCCAACTCCGCGTCTTTAATCGTGAACTTGCCGAGTTGGCATTCGAGCTTGCCAACGTTGAACTTTCCGTTGCGGCCGTGAATGGTGCGCAGCGCGAGCTGGCCCGGGACGATGATGGGCGTGGCCGATTTCTCGGGTGCCGATGTGACTGCCATGATGCTTCTCCTTGAGGAATAGGAAAAAGGCAAGGCCCCGTGAGGGGCCATGCCGGATCAGAACGAAGCAGCCAATGCCGGCTCCTGCTCTTCGACTTCACCTGCGGGCTCGCGCTCGGCGGACTCGATAGGCTGGTCGGCAGCGGTGTCGGCGGCATCCTCGGCTTCGGGCGCGGGTGCGTCCTCGGCCTGCGGCGCCTCGGCTTGCGCCTGGCTCGTCGGATAGACCTGGGTGCCGTCGATCTTGATCAGACCGATGTGGATCAGCGTCGATTCCAGGCTCGCTCCCGGCTCCCCGGCGCGCTCACCCTTGGTGCGGATGTACGGATCGATCTTCATGTCGTTCAACTTGAAGGCGATCAGCACCTTGCGGTCCCCTTCGATGGCCTGCACGCACCGGCGAACCAGGTGCTCGGCTTCAGGGGTGGCGACGATGGTGTCGAAGTACCGATAGTCCGGTTCACCGACAGGCCCGGCCAGAGCCGCGACGCAGCACGACAGGAACGGATCGCCATCCTTGGGGGTGACGTCCTTCGGACGGCTGAGGTAGCCGATGCCGCGGGTGATCAGCTCGTGCTGCTTGATGGAAGCCAGTTCGGCCCGGTCAAGCGGCTCGGCCTTGAGCAGTCGCGCCTTGAGGGACGCGGCGGCTTCACCCTTGCGCTCGCCCTTGTCGCGGATGTACGCATCGCCCCACAGGTCGCCGAGGCGGAAGCGCACCAGCGGGCGCTGCTTGGGATCGTCAACGCCGATGTAGCGCTGGACGAGGTTCTTGGCCTCGGCACCCGAGACCTTGACGTCGAAGTAGCGGTAGCTGGGGTCCCTGGCGGGGCCGACCAGCGCGGCAACGGTGCATGCCAGGAAAGGCTGCGCACGGCGGCCGCCCCGGACAGGCACTTCACGGACACGCTGGATGTAGCCGATGCCCGAGGTGTGGAGGTCGAAATACGATTTCTCGTTGGACGTGGTGTTCATGGTGAATCTCCATAGGGAAGAAGCGGAGACACACCAGCCCCACGCATGCGGGGAAAGGTGCGTAACCCCGCGGTGGGTCGATAAGGCGAAAGCATCCGCCACCAGAGACTGGTGGCCGCTCGCGGATGGATGCGGTGCGAGCTGGCTCGGTCACGCAGTGGGAACTGCGACGCAACCTCGAAGACCGATGGTTGCCTGGCATGTCGCTGACAACGTCAGCAGGCATGGGGTCAGCATGGCCGGGCCTCGCGCGCGCGACAGCAATCAATCGGCATCCGGGCGCTTCCCATTTTTTCCAGGCTGCCCAGTTCCGCCCAAAAGAAAGCCCCCGAAATGGGGGCTTCAAGGGGTATGCGGACATTTTTGGACTACGCCGATTCCACCGCCGCCAGTGACAGATACGTAGCGGTGGCGGACAGCTCCAGATCATCTGAGCTTTGCAGAATGCGAGTGAAAACGCTGTCTTTCGGGTCGAAGAACTCGCCGAAATCGTCGCCGCCAAGCTCGGCGCGTGCCAGTTCCCACCAGTCATCGAACGGGTCGGTATCCGGGTTGCAGCCGACGGCATAGGCCAGCAGCTTCACGCGGCCATCGGGGCGGCGCTCTCCGCGCTCGGCGAGGAAGTACACGCCCTGGTCCTTGGCCAGGGCGACGCGGCATTGGTTGGCGATGGCCTCGGCAAGCACGGGGCGCAGGTCGGAGCCTCTGAATCGCAGTGACATGGTTGAAATCTCCTGTATGGATGAAGAAAAAAGCCCTCCACCGAAACGGATGGAAGGCTTGTGGGGCAGTCGCCGGTAGGCTGTGGACTGATCAGTCGTGCCGCTAGGCTTCCTGTCTGGCGCGTCAGGCTGGAACCGCCTGACGTTGACGAGAGGCTTTGGCGTCGATCACGCTCACGCCGATCAGGCGCCAGCGCCCGTCGTCGATGAGCCGCTCCAGCACTTCACCGAGCATGTCGAAATACACCTCGTCGTGCCTATCGATCAACTCACCGTCGCGGTGCAGCTCCACCACGTAGGTGTCGCCGCCACGGTCGTAGAGGATCGTCACCTGACCCTCGAACTTGGTGGTTGAGACCGTGAAGCTGATCGCCGGCGGGGTCTCGATGATCTTGGAGGGCTTGGGATCGACCCAGGCGAAGTCGCGGGCACCTGCATCGACCAGCATGTGGGTGATGCACCGGAACCCGTCGGGCGCGGGCATCTCCTCCAACTGCTCGATGAGTTGGCCCAGCTCCATGCACTGCGGCTCGGGAATTGGCAGCTTGGCGGGTGCTTTGCCAAGGATATGCCTCGTGATGGTGTAAGGCGTGCCATCCGAAGTCTTCTCGGTGACGACTTCCGGGGTGTCCGCGCGCAGCCCGTCGAAACGTCGCCGGGCGTAGGGTTGGACATGGACCTTGGCGCCCTCGCTGGGAACGGTGGTCACCAGGTTGGGATCGAGCACGGCGAACTCGGAAGGCTTGAGCTTGACGACGATGGCATCGTCGGTCGCGGAGACCACCTTGCCGTTGAAGGGCTGAGGGTCGATGGCGAAGCCCAACGTCGAGGACTGCGGCTGATCATCGAATACGCGGTATTTGAACGAACGCACGTTGCGAGGCATATGGCCCGCGACAAGCGAAGGCATCATGGATTTGATGAGGGAACGGTCCATGGGAATCTCCTTGAGGAAGAACAAGGGATTCCCCGCCCGCAAGGGAGAGGTCCCTTGTGGGTGGCGTGAACGGACGGGGTACGTCCATAGGAAGAAACGACCAGCACGGTTTCCCGCACTTGCAGCCTTGAAGGTCTCGGCTGCCAGGGCATGTGTCGGCAACGCCGACGAACATGGAGCAAGGATGGCTCTGGAATGGGCGGCCTGCCCGCAAGAAATCGCACAGCGTCGCACCCGCTTTCCTGCGCTGCGGACAAGAAAAAGCCCCTCGAAAGGGGCTTGGTTGGGTCAGGCTTCGTACACGAAGTAGTGCTCGCGCTGACGTGGGAAGAAGACATGCTTCCATGTATCGCCGCTGGTGTTGCCACCGTCGAAGACGACCATTTCGTAGTCGTCAATGTCGGTGTCCACCAGGTCGGCGCTGGCGATATGGCGCATGTGCAGCGTGCCGCTCATGCGCTCGAATACCAGGATCTGGCCGATGGCGTCGTCCTGGCCCATGGCATTGACGCAGGCGCCGAGCTGGTGCTCGAAGTCTGGCGTGCGCGAGATGAGGTCGGGGAACATGAGGTTGCTCCTATGAAAATGGATCAGCCCGGTTCCGGGAGGGAGACGGGCCGGTATGGGGGAGAACAAAGAGGAAGGATGTTGCGTCGAGCGGCTGCTAGGATTCGGCCAACGGCAGGCCCAACAGCACGGGTGCGTCGGCGTCGAGAATCAGGATGCGCACATCGGCCTGGCCAGCCAGTTCAATGACGTTCGCCAGGTCATCCGGCATACCCTTGCTTCGGTGCTCCTGGCGAAGCTGCTCCGCACTGATGCCCTCGGCGTGGTCCAGGTTCTTGTCCGTCCAGGGGGTGGAGATCAGCTTGATGCCGATCGCCGGGCTGTACGGAACCCGGAACGCGATGAACAGGAAGGCCTCCGGCGTGGCGAGGTCTGCCAGGTTGGCGAGGTATTGGCTGGTTTCCTCGCTTATGTGCGCGCTGCTGATTTCCCAGCACCGGCTGTAATAGCCGGTCTCGAAACTCAGGCGCTGTACGACCTCCCGCGCTGCCTCTGCCGAATAGGCGTCGCCGACGTGGATGGGGCGGCCGTCGAAGTCATCGCCATGGATGGCATAGACCACGGCGCCGATTACGCCTTCGCCGCTGACACCTTCTCCGGCATCGCATTCGGCCAGTACCTCGGCACTCACGGGTTCGGGACCATTCCTGACTACGGCGAAATCGCTGGTGACGATGCACGAGGATGAAATCATTTCCTCGTCGGAAAGGTGCTTTTGGCTCGGGTGGATGATTCGCCAGACATGCGGGCTTCCATCCTCGTAGCTGATGCACAGCGTGCGGACGATTTTCAGATTCCAGTATCCGCGGAGAAAGGGATTGGGTTTCAGGGACATGGGAACTCTCCAGATTTGAATAATGGAGCCAATCCCCGCCACCGGGAATTGGACCCGGTGGGTTGAAAGTGGAAAATGCGTCAGTCGGCGCTGATCGTTGACGTCTGAGCCAGCCGTTCGGCGATGCGATGGCGCACATTTAGGCGAAATTGCTCATCGGTGATGCCGGCAAGCAGGTTGGCGGCCTCCAGCGCGATCAACGCTGAGGCCTCTTCGATGTCGGCGGCCAGGATGGTGTTGCGCAGTTGATCGCCGAGTTGAAGCGCCTGCGAGGACGTTCTGAAGACCTGGACCTCGCGGCTCAGGTAGCAGCCGTTGCCGCCGAACTCGAATAGCCTTGGCTTGCTGCAATACCAGCAGCCCTCAAACTGTATGGCGGTCAGGTTATGGCCATCATCGAAGCGGGTAGCGATCAGAAGCAGGGCTTCCAGGTCCGCGCTGTCCTCGAAGTGGTGGTGCTCTATCAGGTTCTCCAGCTCCCCGTCCTGGTCAGCACCGAAGTGCGCGGCCAGCCGTTCAAGCAGAGGCGGAATCGACAACTCTTCGTCGTCGGGCATGGGGATTCCGAGTTGTGTGGCCAGGTTTTCCAGACCGTCCAGCACATCTGTCCAGCGTGGATCATTGGTCTCGGCGATCTGGGCGATGTAGGCCTGCCCATTGCCGGGATGGTTTTCGTCGAGCGCGAAGGCATCGAACAGTGCCTTGATGACGGGAGTAACGCGGTCGAGCACGAGAACGCCCGTGCCTTCGTAGTAGTTGTTTGCCATGCTGGCTCCTTTCGAGAAGAGCGGAGCCAGCCCCTGCGGACGATGGCATCCGCAGGGAATAGCCCAGGGCCGTTGGCGCCGGGCGATGGGGAAGAAAAATTGAGGGACATGGCCTTATGAGCGCATGTCCCTCACGGGAGGATCGAGAAGACAGTGGCGTGCCGGAGACCGACTCACCAACCGCTGTAGTTCACCAGCAGGTCGGCGATGACCTTGCGGCGTTCCAGATCGAGACCGTCGAAGTCCGACAGCCCGTGGAAGTGGCAGCGCTTGAGCATGGCACCGCCCTCGCGCGCGTTGTAGAAGCTGACCATGGCGGACAGGAACATGCGTTCGCCGCTGCTCAGGACGCCGAGGGCATCGTTGAGCCGCAGCATGTCGGGACGCAAATCCCACTTGGTGTTGGCCCGGTTCAGGCCTTCACGGGTGCCGTCGCCGAACCACTCGGGACCAGCAATCTCGACACCGCGCTTCCAGGCCTCGAAGAAGGCTTGGGGCGCGGCAGCGAAATGCTGCTCTTCCCGCATGATCTGATCGACGACTTCCCGCGGCAGTAGCTGGTTCATGATGTGATTTCTCCAGTTGGATCAGGGAATGGCGAGCTGGGACCAGCCGCCTCTTTCGAGGGCGCGTTGAGCCGCGGCATAGCTGCGGAAGTACTCGCGGGATTCCCGCGAAACGGGACCTTCGGTATCGCGCGTGCCGATGTAGTGGCCGGCGGCGCTTTGCAAGACTTCGAGCGGCAGGAACTTGCCGCAGTAGGTCAGGGCCAACTGGCCGAAAGAGGCTTGCTGGGACATGGACGGGCTCCTTGGAAAAGCGGGGCCTTGTCCCTCACGGGATGGCAGCTCCCGCACGCGGTTGATAAAAAGCATCAGCGTCACGGGGACGCTCATCCGCAGAATTGATGCGATGCGGACTGGTGGGTGACGCGGGAGAGACCCGCGGCAGCCTGGAACCCTGGCTGCTGGCATGTGCTGACGAATCAGCGAACATGCGGGCAGCTTCTTGCGAGGGCCGTGCTGCGTCAGTTGGAAAACCGCATCCGGCACAGCCCCGATTGATGGGCTCAGAGAAAAGAAAAGCCCCGCGTCGAGTGCGGGGCTGTCAGGAGGGTGCGGTGGTGCTGGGTCAGTCGGGCTTGTCGCCCAGGACATGCTGCTTCCACAGGTCGAATGCCTGCTCGGGCGGCAGCTCGGCGAGGATGACGATGGGCTGGGCCTGCCGGGCGCGCAGCGAAGCGAAGTACGACTTGCGGTCGGCGATGGCCTTGAGCTTGATGCCCTTGATGAACAGCAGTTTGCGGTCCTTGATGAACAGCACCTTGTTGCCGATGTCGCGGTTGAACGCGGCTCGCACCTTGCGTTCCGCGTGCATGGCATCGGCCAGCTCATCGACCAGGAAGTCGAGCGTCATGGCGATGTAATGAGGGTCTTCACCCTCGTGGCCCAGGTCGAGCGGCGCAGGCGGCAGGCCCTTGGCGAAGGCTTCGGCCTGCGCCAGCAGCGCCGCCTTGCCGTTGAGTGCGTGGAGGAACGTCGAGCCGCCGTGGCCGTCGTTGCGGGCCTCGGCGATGGGAATGCCGTCGAACACGATGGTCGCGGTGAAGCACAGCGTTTCCTCGCTGGCGAAGTCGGCCACCTTGAGGTTCTTCAGCGTGATGCGGTCTTGCTTGGTGATGGTTTCCATGGGAGATCCTGAAATCGACCGGGTGGCGACATGCCCCTAACGGGACGTGGCGACCATCCCGTGGGTTGGAGAAAGGAGGCATCGATGCCCCGGTGGGCAGCGTTCGCCGGTGAGATGCCGAAGCGAACTGGTGGGTGGCGTGGGCGGAACCCACGGCAGCCTTGACACCCTGGCTGCGGGCTGCTGCCGATACATCGGCAATGCAGGGAGAGAATGGCGCGGCCGGCAGGCTGCGTCGTCGATCAATCCGAATCGGTCAAGTCCGTCTTGTGCAGGCACTGCACCAGCCGGTTGCCCAGCCAAGCCATGCACGGGACGGCCATGGAGTTGCCAATCGCCTTGTAGCGCGGAGCGTCTGCGGCAGGCTTGCCGCGATACGGGATCAGCGTGTAGTCGTCGGGCATGCCCTGCAGCCGCTCGCACTCCATGGGCATCAGCCGCCGCACCCGCCATTGCGACCAGTCCGCTGCACCGGATTCATTCCAGTCGTAGCGGAAATGTGCCTCGAAGTCGGGGGCCAGGACATGGGGCTTGTCTGCGCCGCCGCCGCTGGTACGCAACGCCGCTGCAACGCTTCCGCCCAGTTCGGCGGCAAGACCCTGCGTCCGTCCCCGCAGGGCAACGCAGGCCACCATCGGCACACCGTAGCCCGGCTTGCCGTTGGACAGGACGGTGCAAGACACCTGTCCATGCCCCGACTCGAAGCGCACTTCGCCGCGGTTGTTCTGCGCGAAGGCGATGGCGGGTACGACGCCTGCGTTCGCATGGCTGTTGCGATGCCCGCCGGCACGCAGCGTCGGCGTCAGGTCGATCGTGGCGTCCGCGCCGCTGCCCTGGGCGGTGAAGGCGATGATCGGCACGCCCTTTCCCGTACCGTCCTCGCTGCTGCCCTTGCCGTTGTTGGCGGTGTCGAGGGTGTGGGCGATGCTGCCGGCGATGGACTGCACCATGAACGTCTCGGTGCGGATGTCGTGCTTGGGACCCGCGGCCATCAGGCATGCCGCAACATCGACGGGGCCGATGCCGCCGCTGAATCCGAACGTCGTCGTGACCTTGCCGTAGGGCTGGTTCAGTCCAGCGAATCCTGCGTATCCGCCTGCTGCAGCAGCACCCGATCCAGCAGCGCGGGCAGCTTCTTGCCACGGCGCGCGGCCCGCAGAAGAATCCCCGCGCAGGCCTGTGCGCTCAAAAAGTACTTCGGAGGGATCGAGGTCATCACCACCACATGCCACAAGAAACACGCGCTTGCGGCGTTGGGCGACACCGAAATATTGAGCGTCGAGCACGCGCCAGGCGATGCGGCGGCGGGGTCCAGACACACAACCAGCGTGCGCCCATTTTTCCCCTGGCGGCTGGAGCGCACGGCTTTCTCCGGCCAGTGCTCCCAGGAAATGCCCGAAGGCATTGCTGCGGTCGTTGAGGACGCCGGGGACGTTTTCCCAGACGAGCGTTGCCGGCGGGCGGCGGTCTTGGTGGCGGGTTTGGTCGATGGCATTTGCAAGCTCCACATAGGCAAGGGTCAAGGCGCCGCGCGGGTCGTTCAGCCCCTGGCGCGCGCCGGCAACGCTGAACGACTGGCACGGCGTGCCGCCGACCAGGATGTCGGGCGCCGGCACGATGCCGGCGCGCACCTGACGGGCGATCGCGGTCATGTCGCCCAGGTTGGGCACATGGGGGTAACGGTGGGCGAGCACGGCGCTCGGGAACGGCTCGATCTCGGCGAACCACGCGGCTTTGAGGCCGAGGGGTTGCCATGCGAGGCTCACGGCCTCGATGCCGCTGCACACGCTGCCGTACAGCAGTGGCGCGGCCTGGGGCGCACCGCGAAGGGTGCAAGGTTGCGGGTTCATGTCGGGTCTCCTGTTCGTGTGGCCCGGGGCGGGCCGGGACGTTGATAGGCAGGAGAAAGGCGCCGAAGGCCCTGCGGCCTTCGGCTCGGGAGGACAGAACCACCCGTGGGCTGGTGCAGGCCCGGTCGTCGCTAGAACCGTCTGCTCATCAGCAATCACACCCGGCGCATGTCGTGGTTCGCGCCGGCATCGTCTGGCGCACATCCGCGCACAAAGGGAGCCCGTTTTTGCGCCGGCGGGCACCGGCACCGAATACCGCTGACCACGAAGGGTCTCCGGGTGGCTCGCGCAGCTTGGCAAGCCACCGGGGGACCCTTCGCAGAGGCGGGAGAAATGCAGATCAGCAGAACGCGCAGGAGGCGGTTCGCGGAGAAGCTACCTTCAGGTCCCGCGGCCGGGGACGGCCAGGCGGGACGCGCACACGGACAAGAAGGCGTTGCGCGCTGGGCGTCCCGCAGGGCGTGCGGAACACAGGCCGCGCCGCCGATGGCGGGCACGGCTCACGGGGAACGGGGTCGGTCAGGAGCCTTTGCGGCCGCTGCGGCGCGGGCGCGAGGCACCACGCCTGGACGTGCCGGATTCGACCGGCAGCGTGCCTTTGCAGTCGGGGTAGCGACTGCACGACCAGAATGGGCCGCTCTTGCCGGTGCGCTGGCGCGTCGGTGCGCCGCACTGTGGGCAAGGCGGTCCGTGGGGAACCTTGATGGACAGGGACGTGCTGCCGTACTGCGCGATCAACTGTGAGATCCATGCAGCCTGCTTGCCGATGAATACGTCCAGCGTGAGCTGTCCAGCTTCGATCATGTCCAGCGCCTGTTCCCAGACGGCGGTTGTCCCTGGGTCGGCAATCGCTGTGGGCACCGCGTCGATCAGGGTGAAGGCCGCATCCGAGGCACGGATGGCGCGGCCCTTCTTCACGAGGTAGCCCCGCGTCAGCAGGCCACTGATGATGTTGGCCCGCGTCGCTTCGGTGCCGATGCCGACCGTATCCTTGAGCTTCTGTTTCAGGCGCGGGTCCGAGACCAGTTTGGCGACGCCCTTCATGGACTTGACCAACTCGCCCTGCGTATAGGGTCGAGGGGGCAGCGTCTTGAGCGCCTTCAGATCGACGTCGGCCACCTGACATGCCAGGCCCTCGCGCAGCGCGGGCAGTACCTGGCTGCGCGCCGCAGGGTCGCCATCCTCCTCGGATTGCGGTTCGGCCAGCACCAGGTGCCAACCCTTGACGACGACCTGCTTGCCGGTGGCCGCCAGCGTCTGCTGGCCGCAGGAGAGGTTCGCCACAGTGCGGTCGAACTCGTGGTGAGGAAGGAATTGCGCCAGGTAATGCGCCCGGATCAGCCGATACACTGCCAGTTCTTTCTCACTCATGGTCGAGAGGTTCGCCGGTTCGAGCGTCGGGATGATGCCGTGGTGAGCAGACACCTTCGCGTCGTTCCAGGCGCGTGAGCGTTGAGTGCGGTCGAGCTGGTCCATGATCGGTCGCAGCAAGGGATCGGTCTTGACCAGGCTGTCGAGGACCGTTGGCACCTCGGCGAACATGCTTTCGGGCAGGTAGCCCGAATCGGAGCGCGGGTACGTCGTGGCCTTGTGCGTCTCGTATAGGGCCTGAGCAATGTCTAAGGCCTCCTGCACATCGAGCCCAAGCTGCCTGGAACACACCTCCTGCAAGGTCCCCAGGTCGAACGGCAGCGGCGGGCCTTCCCGCACGCGCTCGGTTTCGACCGCCACCACCTGGGCGCTGTCCGCGGCGCGGATCTGCTGCGCGGCGTGCTGCGCGATGGGCTGCTGCAGGCAGCGGCCGGCGTCGTCGGTGCATGTGTTCGGGGGAACCCACTGCGCGGTGAAAGCCTGGCCACCAGCGGACAGGGACACGTCGATGGCCCAGTACGGCACGGACACGAAGGCGGCGATCTCGCGGTCGCGGTCCACGACCAGTTTGAGCGTGGGGGTCTGGACGCGGCCGACCGACAGCACGCCGTCGTAGCCAGCCTGTCGTCCCAGCACCGTGAACAAGCGGCTGAGGTTCATGCCGACGAGCCAGTCCGCCCGAGAGCGTGCCAGCGCCGAGTAGTACATCGGCAACGTCTCGGCCGATGGCCGGAGCTTGCCGAGTGCCGCGCGGATGGAAGCATCGTTGAGCGCCGACAACCACAGCCGTTCGATGGGGCCGCGGTAGCCGCACAGGTCGATGATCTCGCGGGCGATCAACTCGCCCTCGCGGTCGGCATCTGTGGCGATGACAAGCTGGGTCGCCTTAGCCAGAAGCGCCTTGACGACCTTGAACTGCGTGGCGGTCTTCGGTTTGACCTCGACCCGCCAGTGCTGAGGAATGATGGGCAACTGCTCGATGGACCAGCGCTTCAACTGCTCGTCGTAGGCTTCGGGCGCTGCGGCTTCTACGAGATGGCCGATGCACCAGGTGACGGTGACGCCGGAACCGTTGAGGCAGCCTTCAGCGCGCTGCGTGGCACCGAGAATCCGGCCAATGTCTTTGCCCTGGGAGGGCTTCTCGCACAAGAACAGCCGCATGTCCGTCCATCCCGATTCCCGTTGTTCATGGAGTTGCTGGAATCGAGGATGCCGAGCGCCACCTGGGGCAGCAGCAAACAAGCCGCATGCGGCGGTGACCGCTTTCACGGGATGGAATGGCTTGTGCGGGGGTGGCGCGTGGCCGCAGGTGTGCGGACCGGGAGCCGCGATATGAGGGAGCGCGTGAAAGTCGGTGGACGTTGGTGGAGCTATCCCCTGGGGATAGCTCGCGAGCGCATGGAGGGCGGCGAAGACGTGCGACCGCCCTCCATGCCGGTTCACTTCCTGCGCTTGGATTCTTTCGGCGCAGCCGGTTCCTGCGCGGCCTGGGGCTTGGGCTCTGCCTCTTGCGGCTTCGGGCTGAGGGTCACGGATTCGATGCGGTACGGCAGGATGCCGACGCTGCGCGCGTTGATCTGCCAGGTCTCGCGCGGCTGATCCTCGTTATCCGTCCAGGGTTCGCGCTCCATGCGGCCGACGACCAGCACGCGCATGCCTTTCTGGTACAGGTCCTTCCAGTGCTCGGCGTCGCGGTGCCAGATTTCCACCGGCGCCCAGAAGCCGCCCCGGTCCTCGAACGTGCCATCCTTCTTCGGCACAGGGTTGTCGAAATAGACGTTCAGGCGTAGCAGGCGACTGGGTTCGTCGTTGCCGTTGGGGAATTCGCGGTACTCCGGTGGCGAACCGATGTTGCCTTCGCCGGAAAAATGCGTGCTCATGATGTGATCTCCGTGGTGGTTGAAATACCCGTGCCTCGTCGGCGCCGGGAGCGTGCTGGGTGCCCGGCGCAATCACCGATCGCGCATTGCGGCGGGAATGGGCGTGAGCCGGCGCAGGTAGGCGTCGTCCGCCTCGGCCGCCTTGCTGGCGCATTCCTGCGCCTGCCTGCCCAAGGTGTGCAGCAGGCTGATCTGCATGTTCAACGTGATGCGCTGCAGCTCGATCGCGTGCAGGTCGGCCAGCAGGTTGACGGGTGTGCTGCTGCTGGCGACCAGCTCCCGCCACAGCGCCACGCCCATGGCCGACCTGTCGTGTCTGCGCCAGCGCAAGAAGACGGTTCCTGCGCCAGTGGTCTGTTGGGCCAGTTCGATGGGCAGCAGGTGGAAGGGGTGCCCGCATGCCTGCTCCAGTACCTGTCGCTGTGCCAGGGCAATCAACTCGTCGCGCATGGCGAAGCACTGGCTGGCCCAGGCCTCGAAGTCCCCTTTACCCTTAAAAGGCTTTAAAAGGCCTTTTAGATAGGCCGCGTGTTCCAGCCGCATGAAGGCACCCTGTTGCAGGCCTCGGAAGTAGCGGGTCGGTGGGTTCGGATCGCTCATGCCGGCTCGTCCTCGCCGGCTGCGGCTTCGGGCGACTCTGCGGTGGTGGTTTCATCGCCGAGCAGTGATGCTTCGGCAGGACCGTCGCCGCGCTGCTTCAGGCCACGGCGCACGATGGGCGGCGCAAACTTCGACCGGCGCGTGCCTTCCAGCACGTCCTGCGGCAGTTCGCCATACTTCTCCAGCGCTGCCCGCGCTGCGGCATTCTTCGACGCGAAGTCATCGCGTGTGCAGCCCGAATAGCGATACTGCTGGGCCAGCGAGAACAGGCTGCGCAATGAATGTGCGCCCTCGTTGAGCCAGCGTTCCAAGGTGCTGCGGTCAATGAGCGCGGTGTGATGGGCGAGGATCAGCTTGCGGGCGATGTCGTCGTAGTCGGCCAGGAGATAGACCGCGGCAAAGCCGAGCTGCGCGTTGACGAAGAGCGGGAGCTTGACCGGCTGCACGTTGAGGTTTTCGCCCAGGCTGAGCGCCGGCGGCACACTCGCCAGCGCCTGGTCCACCTGCTCGCGCAGCGATTGCAGCGTGACCTTGGTGTGGTCGAGCTTGTCCTCGATGCGCAGCATCCACCAGTCCGAGTACGGATCGTCTTGTTCTGAGCCCCGCCGCATCTTGTTCATCTGAGCGATATAGCCATTCAGGCCGACGATGCCCGGTCGCCCCTCGGCGGCGGCGCGGCCATGCCAGATGCGGGAAGCGTGATGGGTGTGCAGGGTCAGCGACATCGCACTGCGCAGGGAGCCGAGATTCAGTTGCAGAGGTTCATTGGTTGCCATGGTGTCTGCTCGTTGTTGGAAAAGGAGCGGCCAGCTTCGACAGGAAGCGGAAGGCAGTCAGTCAAGAATCCGAATCCCGGCGGGCCCCGGTTTAGGGCGTGGCGGTTGCATGCGGCGCGAGCTATCCCCAGGGGATAGCTCCATGGAGCGCTAACGAACGCTGCACGCCGAGATCAGGGGGGACAACGCCGATGCTGCGGCAGATGGTCGATCCCAGGCCTGCGACAGCTTGGCGTTGTGCCCAGCAGCGGAACTATCCCCAGGGGATAGCTCTACTGGCGGCCATGGGCATCTAGTTTCACCGCCTGGCATGCCGACTCATTTGCTGGCGAGCAGATTGCGTAGCCGCTCGATGTGCTGCTTGGCGACTTCTGGCGGCACTGGCTTACCCTGCGGCTGAGGTGGCGGTGCTGGTGGTGGTCGCTCGTTTGGTGGGACGGATGCCGATGGCGCGTCTTTCTTGGCCCAGGCATTGAACTCGCCATGGATGGCGCGCTGGATGATGCCGAACAGATACCCCGCAGGATTGCGTATGCCATGACTGCTGCATCGTGTGGCCCATTCGTCCAGCACGGCCTGTCTCAGCGCGGCATCAACCTGCTGCAATGCCACCCTGGCACCTGTCTGCTGCTCTGCCTTCAGTTCCGTGAAGCGCTTGGGCCATTGCAGATCGCCCAGCGCGCGCGCCTGCGCGGTAGTACGTACTTCATTAATACGACTACTACGTACTGTACGGGCCTGCTTCGGATTCCGAAGAGAGGCGTTTGGCACGGGTTTCGCCCCTGCTTCGGATTCCGAAGATGGGTCATCCGCATTCCGAAGAAGGCTCGATACTCCTTCTTCGGAATCGTGGGCGGCGTCCTCCTGTGGATAACTTGCGGCGGCCGTGATGCCTTGGCTGGCGAGGCGTTCTGCCAGAACCTGCAGCCGCGACGGCAATGTGCGCCCGGAGAGCAGCGGATCTTCCGCGATCTCCTTAAGGGTGTTCAGGCCGACCATCTGGACGGCCTTGGCCGAATGGCCGAGGGACTGGCTGACCAGTGCCAGGTAGTCGGCGTCGAGCTGCATGGCCTCGAAGGGCGTCAGCGGTTCATCGTGCAGAACGTAGAGGTTGCCGAGGATGCGGCCGGTCTTGGGGTCACGCCGTCGCCGCACCAGGCTCAACCATCGGGTGAGGCGCAACAGCGTCAACGCTCGGGCCACGGTTTCATGCGAGGCCTGCCCGGCGCAGGGCATCGATGCCAGCCAGGGTCGAAGCTGCTCATACGTCGGGAAGGCTGTCACGCCATCGTCGTTGAGCATCAGCCGGAACACCTGCCAGGCGTTGCGCTCCAGCGGCGTAAGGCGACGGTCGAGGAACAGTCGCCGCGGCACGGTCTCATGCCGGTTGCCGCTGAAGAGGAAGGCATCGCCGGACGTGGCGGGCGTCGGCGCAGGCATAGGTGCTGGCGCACTGGGCTTGGGCACGAGGTCTTTCAAGGCGGCGTCGAACAGGTCCGCGAGTGCGACGGGGCCACGGCGTGGTGCGGTGTCGTCCACGGCCATGGCTCAACCCAATCCTTGATCGACCCAGCTCTTGATCGAGGCCCAGACCACCGACAGAGGCAGCGACATGCCTTCGGCCAAGTCCATGGCGGCGTCGAGAATGGAGGTTTCGTCTTCGAGATCGACATTCCTGCTGCCGGTCACGGCCTTCCATTGCCGCCACAGATCCGTGTCCTGTTTCTCGTCCAGCACGGGGTGGCGGCCCTTGCGCTTGGGCAGGCCGAGGATTTCGCGGCGAAGCGCCACCTCTTGGTGGGTCAGGCCATAGAACCGACTGACCATCTCGGTGCTCGCACCCAGCCTGAGCATGCGATCGACCGTGGCGATTTCCTTCTCCACGTCCTGCGCCTGCTTGAGTAGTCGCCGGAGCACTTCGCGGTTGACCGTCACCGAGCACCAGGAGACGTTGGCGTTGGCGAGCACGCTGATCAGCGCGGGATGCTTGAGGGCGTCCAGTTCTTCCTCACCAAACCCCATCAGTTTGCACCGGCGCAGTTGCCCATTGCGCAGGTCATAGAGGGCCTGCGCGATGACGGCCTGGTTGAGTGGGTGTGGTGCGGACATGCTGGCCTCCCTCGCTCACGTTCCAAGGTCCGCAGCGCCGGCTTCAAGATCGAGCAGGCGCCGGGCCAGCCGCAGCAGCCGGAACAGCTTGACCAGCGCGGTGTCGCTCAATCGCTGGGCCGCATCACCCTGGCCGTGCAGCAATGCCGGCAGGTCGATGACGATTTGCCCGTCGTGCAGACCGACGTCGGCGGGCCGCTGACCGGCCAGGCACGCCAACAATGCGAGGACGGAACGGCCCAGCGGCGCCGGACTTTGGGTGCGGGCCCGGCAGGCGAAACCGATACCCTCTGCACGGTCATCAATGCACTCGTCCAGGTCTGCCTCGCTCGCGATTTCGCGGGCGAACTGTGCGATGTGGATGCGCAAGCGCTCGGCAGTATCCAAGCCGGGATCGATGTACCAGACATCGGAGATCGGATAGAGCCCGCCAGCCTGCACGGGGATGGACTGCAAGACGCTCGCCGAGAAGTCGGGAGGCAGCGCATCGCCCAACTGATCGGCGACCATGCGCTGGATGGACTGGAGCCGTTCGGTCGTCGGTGCCGGCGAAACGATGTGCTCCCGAAGCAGATCGCTCCCCGCCGCAGGGCTGGCCGGACCCGCCTGACTGGTATCCGTGTCGCTCTCGCGCGCAGGTCGGCCTGCAGGCGGCGCTGCCGATGCAGCCCCTGCGGTGGGTGGCGCGGTGTTGGCAGTTGGGCGCGCGATGGTTTCCGACTCCGGCTCCGGCAACGCAGGCGGCGTCGAGGGCGGCGTTGGGTCGCTGATCAAGGCGCGCTGCCGGCTTTCGGATTCGGTCATGTCCAGGGCGAGCACGTCGTAATTGACACCCAGCAACTCGGCCATCTGGCCGATCAGCTCGTCCTGTACGCGCTGCGCGGAGAACTCGTCGGCCTGGACGTCGAATTGCGACAGCGCTTCCTGGAAAAATTCGTCGAAGTCCTGAACCAGGGAGCGGCCCTTGGCGTAGCGCTCCCACGCGAGCATGCAGGCTTTGCGCATGACCGACAGGCGTTCGACCTGATGGCGACCGAGGCCGCCATAGAGCACGGTGGGGATCGCGGGCAGGAGATACTGCACCGCGTCGTTCATGCGGCTGATGTGCGACTGTTGTACCGGGAAGCCATCGGCAGCGAGGCGGCGGGCCAGCTCGGACTGGCTCAAGGTAGTGCCGCTTTCTTGCTCGTAGAACTCGCGTGCCTTCTCGACGCCGAGGGCGCGCTCGATGAACGTGAGGCCCCCGCGTAATTCATTCTCGGCCAGGTGGCCGGTCAGCATGACGACTTCGCCGCGGCTGGGCCACGGCCGGAACAGGCACGATATACGGAAAAACCGCTCGTCCTTGGTCTCTGACCATAGTTCGCGCAGGATCGCCAGCCGCGTATTTCCGCCGTTGCGGATGATGTAGTGGTCCTCACCTGGTCGGCGAGTGATGGCCGGCGCCGCGTCCAGACCGCGCTCGCGGATGGACGCCTTGATTTCCTCGTAGGCCGGGTTGCGTTTTTTCCTGGGATCGTGGTCGTAGGGGCGCAACTGATCTAGGGTCACGACCATGGGTGTGTCGGCGATCGGGTCGCTCAAGGTCGAGGCTGACGGGCCGCTGCGCTCGAACCCGGCCGCGAGCAGCTTGCCAGCCATCTGCTGGGAGGTGATCTCAGCCATGGCCGCCTCCCTGCGCTTGGTATCGGGCCTCGCGCTCGGCGCGGCGGATTTGCGCACGGGCATTCAGGGTCGCCCGGTGGTCACTGGCCGTCGAGCTGGTGTAGATCGCGGCGCAGCCAGGCTTGGTGAACTTGAGGTGGCCGCCAGGCGTGCGTTTGACGTGCCAACCTTCGCCAACCGCGAACTCGATCAGGGCGCGAAGCCGCTTGTGGCCTCGGGCAAGCTCATGTGCGTTCGCCATGGAACCTCCCGGCATCAAGAGGGTGTGGCGGACGGCCGGACACCATGGCAAATCGGTGCCGCCATTGCGGAAATAGTTCGTCTGCGAGGCCGCGCATGGTGTCGAGCGCGGCGGGGGCGACTCTGCCCGGCGGCTGGCGGTATTCGACCCGATGCACTGGCAATCCGCGCGTAGCTGCACGCGGATACGCCTCGATGGCCGGCACGTCGGTGGCCAGCACGCGGATGCCGGCATGGTCCTGGAAAAGATCGCGCAGGGCCTGCTGGATCAGCCGTGCATTGGCTGACACAGGGTGGACGCGATTGATGAGCAGATGCAGAGGTGGAGGCTCGATGCCCAGGTGCCGGTAGGGCGCAATGTCTTCGAGCAACTGCATGGTGCCGCGCCGCAGCTCGCGCGCCGCGAGGATTTCCGGGGTCACGGGCGACAGCGCGAGGTTGGAGGCGAGTACCGCCATCTCCAGCAGCACCGATCGCGCGCCTTGGGTGTCGATCAGTACCAGGTCATAGAGAGGCGCCAGGACCGGCAAGAGATGGCGCAACCGCAGGCGGCCATCCGGCGCGTGCAGCAGCAAGGTGTTCAGCTCGCCTCGGTGGTCGTTGGAGAGCACCAAGTCCAGGCCCGCGACGATCGTGCGGGACACAAGCAGCCCGAGGTCGCGCTCGTTGAAGGCCAGCAACTCGTAGATGCCACCAGGTGCGCGGTGACCTAGCTCGTAGTACGAGGACAAGGTGGGCTGCACGTCGAGGTCGAGCAGTAGCACACGCAGCCCCGCGTCGGCGGCAAGCCCGCCGAGGTTCGCGGCCGTGGTGGTCTTGCCGACGCCACCTTTTGTTGAAATGATGGATACGACCTGCATGGCGTTCTCCGTGTGAGGATGGGAAGTCCGCTGGAGAACGGGTCAGGCCCGGTTGTTGACGCGCTCGGCGATCCACTGATCGATCTCGATGGAGTCCCAGCCGACCGCGCGCACGCCCAGGCGCAGCGCCTTCGGGAACAAGCCTTTGCGCATCAGGTTGTAGATGTGGGCGCGTTTGAAACCGGACTTGGTTTCGACTTCATCAAGCCGCAGGATGCGGCGCTCGCTTGCGGGCAGTGCAGGTGTTTGCGACATGGCGGTCACTCCTGAACGCTCAGTGGCGTTTGTTGGCGTGACCTCCATTCAATAGACATGGATGGGAAAAGACATTGCAAATGCAATCTCCGCGATTGCACATACAAGATGGAAAACCTCAGACTGTCGCGCTACGCAGCCGGCGTCTGGCCGTGGCGAACTTGCCGTTTAGCGTCCGCTCCGCGATCCCCATGGCGCCGCTGTGATGGGCGACCAATGCACTGACCACCGCCTCCTGCGTCTTGAAGCTGGAGTACGGCACGCCCGAAGGCGACTGGCCGAGCATCAGGTCCAGCATGCTGCCGATAATGTTCAGGTAGGTGGCTTCGGCGCGATCACTGATCAGGCACTGTGCGCCAGCAGAGGGCGCCATCTGCTTGAGAAGCGCCCCGTGCTTTTCCTGCAACTCATGCAGTTGGCGTTTGTACTGGTCCAAGGTGGATTTCAGGGCCAGGCGCTCGACTAGCATCGCCTGCCCAGTTTCCAGCGAGATGAAGGGATGGGTGATGCGCTCGCTTCGGGAGAAGAGGAAGCCCGGTCGTTGCTCGGGATAGTGTTGGCGCATCCAGCGCTTCAGATCGACGTGGCGCACCGTCAGATCAGGGGAGTCGATCAGCGTGGAATCGCGCGTCGTGATGCCGTTCTGCCCGAAGGGCAGTTCTCCATTGAGGATGCCGTCGAAGATACGTTCGGTGCAAAGTCTCAGCTCGGCGCAACGTGGGCAGTCCAACGACTGCGGCAGGCGCCTTGGCGACGAAATCGAAGCCAGGATCACCTGCTCGTATCGCAGCAGCCCGGCCCAGCGGATGGACGCTTCGATCGGGCGATAGAACACCTTTGATGTTGGTGCATCATTCTTGTTCTCGTGCATGCTCCGTCTCCTTCCAGGAGAAGAACTACATGACCGACTCCTTTGTCACCGACCTCATGGTCGGCCTGTCGTCTGTGCAGGAAGTGGGCACCGAAGGCCGCTTCGTCATGTGGTTTGAATACTGCTCACCAGTTCGCGCAACTGGTAGTCGTCGTGTGCTCGATGTGCAAAAATTCATCGATTAGAAGGTCGAGCATCGGGACGTAGGCTCGACAGTGACGCTCACGCTATCAGGGTCGTGAGAAGTTACGGTTTCTGCAAAACCGTCTAGGTATGACCTGATATGCCAGCGGTCTCAGGAGGCGTTAAGGGGCCGCAATCGTCGTCGAATGTCCAGCCGGACGCAGCAAACCCGCGTCTGTCATGCTTGCCCCGTCATCCTGATATATCGACAAAGAATCGTGTGCGGAAACGCGGTGGCCAGCGTGCGCGTTCTTTCAAAGGAGCTTGAGCAGAAGGTCCTTGTGAGTTGTGGTGCAGGCGTTCCCAGCATCCGACCTGTGCCATCACCAGAACCATCTGCCTGATCGTCTTCACGATGATGGATGCGGGGCAGACAACCGGGCGTGGATGATGAGTTCGAGGCAGTCGCCTACGACGATGTACCGATCGTGGGTCTGGTGTACTGAGTGCAGC
>DWSB01000006.1:0-12928 GCA_018245095.1 Mysoria galgala
AGTCCGTGGCCGGAGGTCGCTCCCTACCTGATTGTAGGGTTCACTCTCAGCGCTGGGAACTATTCGGCTAGCAACGTTGTAAGCCGGTTGACTCTGATTGCTTTCCGCTCCAGATCATCATCGAGATGGGTAGGCTGGATGATCAAGGTGACAGCGCGCAGAGCCATCAGTGTCCTGTAGACGCTGACGGAGGGCGAACGAGTTGTGGTGAAGGGCTGTGCATGCGGCTCGCCTCACATCGCTTCCCAATCTATTTGAGTACCCGACGAGTGATTCTGCCCGTTTGCTGTTGTTACAGGGACCATCTGCGCTCTGGTGATCTACGCCAGTTCGCGTATGAGGTCCGGATGCTTGTTCAGGATACGGATGAGAACAGTAGCCTGGTCGTTGGGCTTTGAGCGGTTCTGTTCCCAGTTCTTCAGGGTTGCAGGCTTGGCGTGAATGGCCTGGGCAAAGACACCCTGCGACATCTGCAGCTTTTCGCGCAGTGCGACGATTTCCGCACCTGTCGCGGGTTCGATTGGCTTGTATTCGACTTTGTGGGTACGCAGCGTACGCTTGCCTTCACGGGCTGCGGCCAGGTCGTCGAAGCCTTCGATCAGTTCGGAAAAAATATCGCGTTTGGTCATGGTGTTTCCCTCGCCTTCACTTCGTGCTCAAGAAGCGCCTTCAGCTGTCTACGCTGGTCACTGCTCAGGTCGTCGAGTTCGTCTTTGTCATACAGGGTGAAGAGCCAGAACTGCAGACCGCTGTGCCAGTAGTAATAAATCACCCGAACGCCACCACGCTTCCCCTTGCTGCGCCTGACCGATCCGAAGCGGATCTTCCTCAGACCACCGCTGTTGGTGATGACTGGGCCTGCCTCTGGGTTGGCCAAGAGCATCTGCTGAAATAGCGAGTACTCATCGTCATCGAGGTACGCGTTTCGGTTGCGTTCAAAGGGTGACAGTTCAACGAACGATGCTTTCATTTGTGTGCGCCATTTGCGTATATTTAGTGGCGAGTGTTTTTTTGTCAAGAAAGAGGCTTTTTGGCCAGATACAACAAATGCGGCAGCCTGATCGGGCTGCCGCTAAGACGCTCTTCTGAGAGGCGCGCCGCGAGGGGATATCCTGTGCATGGTGCGATCAGGCGATTTCCTTCTGTGATGTGTGATCCGGCAGCAACGCCTGGCTTTCCGCCGGACTCACCCGCCCGATAAACCGGGCCAGTTGTTCGGCCGGATCGCCTTCGCGCCGCACCAAGTAAGTGGTTAGCATGGTTGCGCAGCCGTCTAGCGGCCTGGCCACGACGTCCGAATTGTTGAGTTCGTTGATGCGCGCCAGGCTGGAGAAGCCCAGGCCATAACCCGCGGCTACCAGCGCCATCATCAGATCCAGGGTGGGAACGCGGTCGGCAATGGTCAGTCGCGTATCCACGGCGCCCAGAACCCGCTGCAACTGTTGCCAGAAGCCTTGGCAGACCTGCGGATCGCAGAGCACCAGCGGGTAGCGCACCACTTCGTCGAGCGGCACGCGTCGATAGGTCAGCAGCGGGTGGCGAGCCGGCACCGCCACTACTAGCGGATCGAACCAGACTGGCTCGGCGACCAGCCCATCGCCGACCTCGTCGGACTGAGCGAGCCCGATGTCGTACAGGTCATCGTTCAGGCCTCTGACCTGTTCGCTGAACGTGACCTCCGACAGACAGATCTCGACCTCCGGTTCTTCCTCGCGGCACTGGGCGAGCAGGGCGGCCAGGCGTGCCTGAGGGATGCCATCGGACAGCGCGACGCGAATACGTCCGCGGTAGCCGGCCGCCGCGCTCTTGACGCTGGCCTTGGCCTGGTCGACCACGGCCAGCACCCGACGCGCTTCTTCCAAGAGCACCTTGCCGGCCCAGGTCAGGCGCGTGCGCCGCGTGGTGCGCTCGAATAGTTGCACGCCCAGGCGGTACTCCAGCTCTTTGATGATCCGCGACAGGGGCGACTGTTCGATATGCAGGCGCGCGGCGGCACGGGCGAAGTGCAGTTCTTCTGCGACGGCGATGAAACAGCGAAGGTGGCGCAGTTCCACGGCCTTTCCTCCGTCAGTTGTAGGGTTCGGCTTGCACGTCGCCGTTCCAGGTTGGCTGGCGACGCAGGTTGACGACCTGCAGCAGGGCACCGAGGGCTGCGACACCACCGGCGCTGGCGGCCAGGGTCCAGGTGGGCATTTGCAACAGCAGCACGAAGCCGCCGGCCGCGGCGCCGATGGCGCTGCCCAGGTAGAGCGCCGACTCGTTCAGGGCGATGGCCAGGTTGCCGTCGCCCTGGGCCTGGCGGGCCAGGATCAGCTCGTTGTTCTGCGGCACCTGCAGTGCCCAGCCGACCGCGCCCCACAGGGCGATGGGCAGCATCACCAGCCAGGTGCTGAGGGCAGCCGTCAGCGGCAGCACGAACAGCGAAACGGCGAGGATCAGCATGATGGCAAAGGTCAGCACCGGGCCCTTGATTCGATCCACCAGCGGGCCGATCAGGAAGCTGCCCAGCACACCGCCGATGCCCCAGACCCACAGATAAGGAGTGACCGAACCAACCGCACCGTAGGCCGGGTCAGCCAGCAGCGGGGCGATAAAGGTGTACATCCCCAGGCTGGCGATGGCGGCCAGCAGCGACACCAGCAGGATGACCAGCACATGGCCGTCGCCGAGGATAGCCAGCTTCTGCCCCAGGGTGCTGGCGGTGGCCGCCGGCAGGGCCGGCAGCTTCAGCAGCAGGCCGAAGAACGCCACCAGGCCAAGCAGGGTAACCAGCCACAGCGCGGCCTGCCAGCCGAGCTGTTCGGCGATCAGCAGGCTGAGCGGCACGCCCAGTACCACGCCGCTGGCCATGCCACCCATGATGATGGCGATGGCCTTGCCGCGGCGTTCCGGGGTGGATACCGCGGCCGAAGCGCCGATGCCCATGGCTAGGTAGACGCCGGCGCCGATACCGGCGACGGCGCGCCAGACCATCAGCGCGGTGAAACTCTCGGCCAGCGCGCTGGCGGCGTTGGCGATGACGAACAGGCCCAGGGCTAGCAACAAGCCGGCGCGCTGGCGATGCGCCGGCGTCAGGGCGACGAAGATCGGCGAACCCAGGCCGTAGGCCAGTGTGAAGGCAGTGACCAACTGTGCGGCCACCGCGACGGAAACCGCGAACGAGGCCTCGATCATCGGGATCAGCCCGGCGGTGACATAGGAGGCCATGCCGAGGGCGAAGGCCCCCAGCGCTATGAGGTAGATGGGGGATTGGTTAGGTGTGTGCATGCTCGGACTCGCTTGCGTTGCAAGAACGCGTGGGTGGTACAGCGGAGGGATGCGGCCCCGCAACGGGGCCGCATCCGGTTGGGGGACTAGAGTTCGAGGCTGACGTCGTACTCGTTCAGCCAGGTGTTGAGGCCGACTGCCAGCTCCATGCCCATGCGCTCGTACATGGGCGAGACACTGCCGAGCGGCTTGGCCAGGGTTTGCTGGATACGGCCGCTGTCGAGCAGGGGCGTCACCGGCGCATTGTGATCCGCCTGGATGGCGGCCAGGGCATCACGTAGCGCCTGCTCGTAGGCCGGATCCTGCGTCGAGGGGTAGGGGCTCTTGACCCGCTCGCTGATCGACTCCGGCAGCAGGTCGCGAGTCGCCGCGCGCAGGATGCTTTTTTCCCGCCCGTCGAAGGCCTTCATCGCCCAGGGGATGTTGAAGGCGTAATCGACCAGACGGTGATCGCAGAAGGGCACTCGTACCTCGAGGCCGACGGCCATGCTCATGCGATCCTTGCGGTCGAGCAGGGTCTGAACGAAGCGCGTCAGGTTGACGTAGCTCATCTGCCGCATGCGCTGGTCGACCGCACCCTCACCGGGCAGTACCGGCGCCTCGGCGATGGCCTGGGTGTAGCTGTCGCGCAGGAAACTGTGCATGTCGAGCTGGGTCAGCAGTCCTGGATCGAACAGGGTCTTGCCGTCGAAGTACTTGCCGGTCACCGAGGTCAGCCAGGGGAAGGTGTCGGCCTGGATCGCCTCAGGATCGTGGAACTAGCGGTAGCCACCGAAGACCTCGTCGGCGCTCTCGCCCGACAGTGCCACCGTCGAGTGCTTGCGCACCTCCTGGAACAGCCGGTAGAGCGATGGCCACATGTCGCCCCAGAAGGCCGGTGGTAGGTCAAGGGCGCGAACGATCTGCGCACGCAACGCTGGATCGGCCAGCTCACGACTGTCGAGGACGATCTCCTGGTGGCTGGAGCGAATCTTCTCCACCAGGTCGCGCACGAAGGGCGCATCTGGCGTCCCCCGCACGGCATCGCCGGTGAAACCGCTGCCGTGGTCGACGAAGTCGACGGAGAAGGAGCGGATGTTCTCCTTGCCGGCGGCCAGCAGCTTCTTCGACGCCAGCGCGGTGATGATCGAGGAGTCGAGACCGCCGGAGAGCAGGCTGCACAGCGGTACGTCGGCGACGATCTGGCGGTCGACGATGTCCTCCAGCAAGTCGCGGGTATGGCGGATGGTCTCGTCCAGCGTGTGCTCGTGCTCGCGCGCCTCGAGCTTCCAGTAGTGGCGGCGCCCCAGGCCCTGGCGGTTGATGCGCACGATCGCGCCGGGCATCACCTCGCGCATGCCGTCGAACACGGCGTGGCCCGGCGTCTTCACCATCTCCAGAATTTCGCGCAGACCATCGGCGCACACTTTGCGCGGTACCAGCGGATTGGCCAGCAACGCCTTGGGCTCGGAGCCGAACACCACGCCATCCGCGGTGGGGAAGTAGTACAGCGGCTTGACGCCCATGCGGTCGCGGATCAGCAGCAGCTCCTGCGTACGCAGGTCCCAGATGGCGAAGGCATACATGCCGTTGAGGCGCTCGACGAAAGCCTCGCCCCATTCGACATAAGCGCGCAGCACCACCTCGGTGTCGCTGCGGGTTTTGAACTGATGACCGAGTCGCTGCAGCTCGGTACGCAGCTCTCGGAAGTTGTAGACCTCGCCGCTGTAGGTGATGGCGGCGACCTCACGCGGGCCACCGTGCATCGCCGTCATCGGTTGGCGGCCGCCCTCCAGGTCGATGATCGACAGGCGCCTGTGACCCAGGCCGACCGGCCCGTCGATCCACAGACCGCCGGCATCCGGCCCGCGCAGGGCCATGGTGTCGGTCATGCGCTGCAGGGTGTCGCGTTGCGTTTCCAGGTTCTGGCTGTAGGACAGCCATCCAGCGATTCCACACATAGTCGTTCTCCTTGTGATTGGGTTACCCGAGGCTTTCCAGGTCGCTGTCCTCGGCCAGCAGCACGCGCGTCTCGCCATGGACGTAGCGCGCCGCTGGTGGGGTTTGGGCATGGGTGTCGAGGTCGTTGAGCAGGCGCTGCAGCGCCACGGCGGTGTCGAGGCCAGCGAAGGGCTGGCGGGGCGGTTCCTTGAGCGCTACGGCGCGCACCACCTGCCGGCAAAGCCGCGAGAGCTTGTGCAAGGTGTCCAGGCCGGGCTCGTCTGGGGCAGTGGCGAACTCGTGCAGCAGCTCCTCGGCGCCGTTGGCGCCACGCGTCCAGATACGCAACTGGTCGTGATCCCAGCGCGGCGTATCGAATACCAGGCGCGCATGGATCAGCCGGGCGTCGCGGTCGACAAAGCTGAAGTCCACGGTGCGCTGGCGCACGATGTTGACGAAACTGGCATAGCCGGTGACCCCCGCCTCACCCAGGCTGGCGGTGAGTTGCACGGTGTCTAGTATCTCTGCGCCGGAAATGGAGAAATCCGAACGCACGCCGAGTACGCCATCGAGCCGGAGCTGGCCGGCGCGTGGGCAGATCCAGCCGACCAGATCCAGGGCATGGATCACCTCGCTGGTCACGCCGCAGGTGGGGCGGTAGTCGTTGATCCGATCCTTGCCCCAGTGGAAGCTGGCGCGTACCAGTTGCCAGTCATGGCGCTCGACCCACTCGCGCAACTGCTGGGTCGCGTCCGAATAACGCTCCACCAGATCCAGGGCAAAGCCACTGACCTGATCCAGCGCACCGAGCAGTTCGTCCAGGTTGTCACCGGGCGTGACCAGCGGCTTCTCGCAGAGCACGAAGCCCCGGTAGCCGGCCAGTTGCTTGAGCACGGGCGCATGGCTGTGGTCGTTGACGCTGACCACCACAATGTCCGGCGCGAAGGCTTCCAGTGCGCGGGCGACGTTGTCGAAGTAGGGCAGCTCGGTCGCCTTCTGCCTGCGCCCGACATAGGCCAGCGACAGCGGCAGGCCGGTGCTCGTGGCGATATGCTCGAAGGCGCGGCGGTAGCGGTTGCCCGCATAGCCCAGGCCAATGATCAGGATCTTCATGCCGAGGCCTCCTGACGGATCAGCAAGCGCTCGTCGCTGACGGCGAAGCCCAGGCCTTGGTACAGCGTACCGGCGGCCTCGGTGCTCTGCAGCACCACGCAGCCGACACCGCGGTTGGCGAACCAGCGCAGCAGGTGCTGCATCAACTGCCGGGCGATACCGCGACCGCGCCACTGTGGCTCGACCACCACCGATTGCACCCAGCCGGACAGGCCGTTGAGGCAGCCTGGTGCCGGCGCGCGCTGGTCGATGATGGCGGTCGCGCAACCCAGCACCTGGCCGGATTCCTTGTGCTCGGCGGCGAGAATCTGCACGCAGTCACTTTCGCTCAGGCGGCTGCTCAACCAGGTGCGGTAGGCCGCCCGCCAGCGAGCCGCATCCTCCGGCGTCTTACTCGAATAGCTGGCGTTGCTGTCGTCTAGCAGATACGCGCGCAGTTCAACCAAACTGGGCAGGTCGGCCTGGGTCGCTGGGCGCACGGTGAGGAAGGACTGTTCCATCTCAAGCCACCTCCGCAGCAAACACCTTGGACGCCAGCGGGATGCTGAAGTGGTCGAAGGTCTCGCGCAGCGACACGGCCAGGTGCTCGATCTGCGCATCGCTGTGATTCGGCGTGGCGTTGACGCGGAAGCGCTCGGTCCCGACCGGCACGGATGGATAGTTGATTGGCTGCAGATACACGCCATGGTTATGCAGCAGGCGTTCGGCAGCTGCCTTGCAGCGCTTGGCCTCACCTACCAGAACAGGCAGCACATGGGTTTGCGAGCAGGGCATCACCGGCACGTCATGGTACTTGAGGCGCTCCCGCAGCTTGGAGGTCTGACTGTGCAGGCGATCGCGCTCGAAGCGGCTGGCCTTGAGATGCTCGACACTGGCCAGGCAGCCTGCGGTGATAGCCGGCGGCAGTGAGGTGGTGAAGATGAAACCAGTGGCGAAGGAGCGCACTGCATCGACGATCACCTGGGTCGAGGCGATATAGCCGCCGATTACACCGATGGCCTTGGCCATGGTGCCCTGGATGATGTCCACCTGATCGGCTACGCCCAGTTCGGCGGCGATACCGGCGCCGCGTGGGCCGTACATGCCCACGGCGTGCACTTCGTCGAGGTAGGTGAGGGCGTTGTAGTGCTTGGCGACCGCGACGATTTCGGCGATTGGGGCAATGTCCCCATCCATCGAGTAGATCGACTCGAACACCACAATCTTCGGCTGACCCAGCGGGTAGCTGGCGAGAATCTGCTCCAGATGCTCGACATCGTTATGGCGGAAGATCTTGCGCTCGTTGGGCGTGGAGCGAATGCCGTTGACGATGGAGGCGTGGTTCAGCTCATCGCTGATCACCACGCAGTCGGGGATGCGCCGCAGCAGGCACTGGAGGGTGGCATCATTGGAGCCGAAGCCGGTGGGGAAGACCAGCGCCGCTTCCTTGCCGTGCCAGTCGGCCAGGCTAGCTTCCAGGCTGGCATACACCTCGTGCGAGCCACCGATATTGCGCGATCCGCCGGAGCCCGCTCCGTAGGCCTCCAACGCATCGTGCATCTGTTCGCGCACTGCAGGATGTTGCGACATCCCGAGGTAGTCGTTGCTGCACCAGACCACCACCGGTTCTTGCTCGCGGCCATCCAGCTTGGCCAGCGGGTACTGGCCACAGATGCGGCTGAGGGTAGTGAAGGTGCGGTACTGGTTGGAGGACTTCAATGTCTCCAGTTGTTCCCGAAGAAGTGCTTGGTACATCCGTTTATCTCCTTAGCGAGTTGATGACACGTCTCTGTGTGGTTCCTCATCAAGCGAGAGCCCTGGCACGGGTAATTGCGGCCAGGTCGGGCTATTCTTCTCGGGATTTATAGGGGTTACAATTTGACTGTTTATCCTAGTACTGGAGGTAACCGGATGAGCTCGCCTCGCACAGCTGAACGCACTCGGGTAGAGCTGGCCGAATTCCTGCGTAGTCGCCGCGAACGAATTTCGCCGGAGGAGGTGGGGCTGCCCGCAGGCAGTCGACGGCGCACGCCGGGACTGCGTCGCGAGGAGGTCGCGGCCCTGGCCGGGGTGGGTTTGTCCTGGTACACCTGGCTTGAGCAGGGCCGGGACATCAGCGTTTCCGCGACCTTCCTCGACAACCTTTCGCGCACGCTCAAGCTGGATGCCACCGAGCGTCGTCACCTTTTCCTGCTCGCTCACCAGCGCCTGCCGCCCGAGCCGGGGAAGACCTGGTGCACGGTGCCGGCGCTGATTCATCGCCTAATGGGGGATCTGCCGTCACGTCCGGCCTACGTGCTCAACCTGCGCTGGGATGTGCTGGCCTGGAACGCTGCGGCAGATCGGGTGTTCGGTTTCTCCACGCTGCCGGCGGACCGCCGCAACCTGTTGTGGATGCTGTTCACCAGCCCGGCCATGCGCGAGTTGTTCAACCCTTGGGATGAGCAGGCGCTGCAGATACTCTCCAGCTTCCGTCGTGACTTCGTGAGGGCGACCCAGGATCCGGATATCGCTGCGCTGGTGAAGGATCTGGAGAAGGCCTCGCCGGACTTCAGGGAATGGTGGCGGCAGCAGGACATCCACGGCCCGTGCCAGGGGATCCGGCATCTGAAGATCGATTCGGTCGGCCAGGTGGTGTTCGAGCACACCACGCTGACCATCGACGAGGATCGCCACCTGCGGCTGGTCTACTATGCAGCCAAGGAAGGCATGCCGCAGAGCCGCGATTTCGAGCAGTGGTTGCAGCAGGAACCGGCGCTGGTATAAGCCCCGGCGCCGATTGCTCAACCAATCGACGGCCCGCGCTGGCGACCCAGTTGCCAGGAGACTCTGTTGCCCTGGATCAGCGCCGACACGCTCTGCCCGAGCTTCTGCTCGATCACCGGCTTCCACGGCACCAGGCTGAAACCGACGCCATCGTCGAGCAGGGCATAACGGCCGCTGGCCAGTTGCACGCTGCGCCGGTAGATCCCACTGACGCGCTGGCCCTCAACCGCCAGGCGGTGCTGCAGGCCCGTCTGCGCCGAGATCTCGCGCGCCGCCGCGGTCAGCTCCCGCCCGCGCAAGGTGGCCAGCAGGTTGCGTGCGAGCACCACGCGTTGGCCCTGGCGTTCGGCCAGGCCCTGTTCCACCAGGAAGTCGGCGCGCTGCCGCAACGCTTCGCGCACCTCCTTGCCGAAGCCCTTGTCGACCAGCTCGCGGTTGCCGCCGATCAGCTGTTGATCCAGCCAGGTTGCGCCGACGGCGCGCACCTGCTGCTCGAGGGCCAGGGGCGTACGCAGCTCGACGGCGACGTCGCCCAGGCGGCGAGCATCATGCTGCCGGCCTTGCTCGGGCAGGTCGGCCGGCACCCGCCAGACACCCTCGGCCAACCGCTCGACGATACCGGCCCGGCGCAGGGCTTCCAGACGCCGTACATGGCGCTCGACCAATGCCTCGGTGTCATGCCCGTCGCTCGACTGCGAGCGTGCCAGGGCCAGGTGGTGATCGGTGCGATAAAGGCCGTTCGAAGCCACAGAAACAATCGACCGATCCACCGCGCGTGGTTCGCTCGGACTGCGTGTTTCCACCAGGCCGCCGATGGGGTAGTTGGCCAGTTCAGCGTGGGCAGGCAGGGCCAGGTAATGCGCCTTGCCGTCGAGGCCATCGACCACCAGATAACCGCGGTCGTTGAGCTCGTCGGCTAGGCCTTTGGCTACGATCCTACCAACCACAACAGAACCATCCTTGCCCGGCTCGAATACCGCCAGCTCTCGCTGCACGCTACCCATGGCCCGCTGCATCGTGCGCACGATATCGCCGCGTTCACCCATGGCACGCAGAGTGGCCTCGGTGTCGTCACGCAGGATCCATTGTCCTGGCCGAACTTCATGGGCGAGTTCAAGCTTCTGCAATTGCTGCAGGCGGCCGATCAGCAACTGCCGGCGCGGATGGTTGGCGAGCGATTTCAGGCTGAGCACGCCGGTCTGGTGTTCGCGCAGCAGGGAGCGATCCAGGCTGGTGAAACGCTCCTGCTGCACCTCGCGCTGCAGGCTCTGCTGGATCTCCAGTTCGGTGCGCGGGCCGAGCCATTCGGTGGCCAGATCCGAGGCGCGGTTGCGCATGCCCTCGGCGATGTAGTCACGGGCGATCACCAGGTCCTTGCCGGTGTCGTCCTTGCCACGCAACACGATATGGGTGTGCGGGTTGTCAGTGTTCCAGTGGTCGACCGCCACCCAGTCGAGCCGGGTGCCTAGGTCGGCCTCCATCCGGCTCATCAGGTGGCGGGTATAGGTGCGTAGGTCGTCGAGCTGCTCGGCATCCTCGGGCGAGACGATAAAGCGAAACTGGTGACGATCTTCCCGGCCACTTTCCTCGAACGCATTGAGGTCGGCCTGGTCGGTCAGCGGCCCGTAGGCCTGACCCGGATCGCCCTCGCGACTGACGCCGTCGCGCTCGATGTAGCGCAGGTGGCTGAGCGTCGAGTGCTTGCCAGCCTGGCACAGGTTCACCAGACGCGTCTTGATGGTGACGCGCCGGGCGTTGTAGGGCAGTTGCTGCGCGCTGAAGCGAGCGGCGACATGCCCGCGGCCGAGCCGAGCGCCGGGCTGGTGGCTCGCTTTGCGCGGCTTTCCGGTGCCGGCCTTGTTGGCCTGGCGCAGCACCTGGTTGATGAAGGGTTGATCGCGTTGCTGCGGCTTGCCCGGCTGCGGGCGAAAGCGCAATTCGTCGTCCGGACGGCTTCCTTTGCTCATGTTCTGATTCCTCCAAGTTGATCGTGGTACGGCGTATCAGGCACGCTCCCAGGACGTTGCCGCTGTGGGGCGAACACAATTTCGGCACCTGGCGATACCGGCGCTGTGTCGCCGCCAACCCCCGTGCAGACTGCTTTTCGGGCCAGCGAAGTGCCGCCCCCTTTTATCTTGCCCTCCGCTTTTTCCGTGCCTTTGTGCTGCTGAGCTGGGTAATCAGGAGAGGCAGGGCGACGACTTCCAAAGTGTTGGCCGGCAGGCGAGGGCAGAAGTATCTGCAGCCAGGCGGCCCTCGACTACACACACCGGGCGCACGCACTCGGCAGGCGGGTCGACAGGTAAACGGCCAGCTCATCGACGTGACTCCAGCCACAAGGGCTGCGCCCGACCGATCACTGCGTCGGCAGACACCGGGCCGAAGTAGCGGCTGTCGAACGACGCCGGGTTGCTGCTGCTGAGCAGGAACAGCTCATCTCTAACCAGGCGCCGACAGGCCAGCCAGGTTGGCAGCGCGCGGCCCTGTCGATCCCACCTCAAGCGCTTGGCCACTAGGTCACCATCGATGCGCACCTGGCTGCCCTGCACGCATACCTGCTGCGGCGCGATCGCCGCCACGGTCTTCAGCAGCGGTACGTTCGCCGGTAGGTAGCCGCGCTGCGCCGCCAGCGACCTCACCTCCGGCGGCAGGTGGACCAGCACCAGATCGCCATGCGCCAGTGCGTCGACCGGCGAAATGCGGTACCAACCGATAGGCAGACTGTCGGACGCGTTGTAGACCAGCCGCGGCGGCGACGTTGTGAACGCTGCCCATCCCAGGGCAACCAGACTGCCTGCGAGCAGCGCCAGTGGCCACCGCACGCCGCGAGCACCCAACGTCATGACGTAGCCTCCGGAAACTGTCGCTCCAGCACCTCGCGCAGCATTTCCGCCATGGTCACACCACGTTCGAAGGCCGCCAGCTTGATGCGCGTGCGCAGCGCCGGCGTCACGTCCAGCGTCAGCCGTGCGCTGTAGCGCTCTACGTTGCCGCTGTCGAGGGTGGCGCCCTGGCGTATCCAGGCTTCGGCCTGCGGATCGGCCAACGGGCGTGCACCGATTCCGATACGCTTGCCGCTCATGGCGACCACCTCAGCAACTCGTCGACCAGGCGGCTGACCTCCCGCGCGGCGGCGCTGTCCGGCGCCAGTTCGCGGGCCAGGCGACCGGCCGCCACGCTCTCGGCAAAGACGATGCGCTGGCGTACCTCGGCTTGCAGCGCCGGTAGCGGTTGGTCGGCCAAGGCGCCGCGTGCTTCGCGGCCGATCACCGTGGTGCTGACGCGGCGGTTGATGGCAAACGCCGCGCGCAGCGTCGGCCTGAACACCTGCGCTTCGCGGATCAGGTTGACCATCTCCGCGCTGGCCCACAGGTCGTAGGGGCTGGGCTGTACCGGGATCAATACGCGATCCGCCGCCAGCAACGCCGAGCGGGCGAGGGCGGCGATGCGCGGTGGTCCGTCGATGATCACGTGATCGGCGCGACGAGCCAGCTCTGGGGCTTCCTGGTGCAGCGTCTCGCGCGCCAGGCCGACGGCGCTGAACAGCCTGGGCAAGCCCTGCTGGCTGCGCCGCTGCGTCCAGTCCAGTGCCGAGCCCTGCGGGTCGGCATCGAGCAGGATGACGTTCTGCCCGCGCAGGGCCAGTTCGCCGGCGATATGGGTGGCCAGGGTGGTCTTGCCCACCCCGCCTTTCTGGTTGAGCAGGGCGATGATCATGGCCGGTTCCCCCTGGCCAAACCGCCCCGATCACCACCTGTCCACACACAGGCGCTGCCCCAATAACAAGTTAGAGCTTTTAAGTTAGTTAAGGATGGTCTGAAGTAGCCACGTATTTCTGGCCGACTACAGACCTCGCTGTTTTTTGAAGCGATCCATCGATCAA
>DWSB01000007.1:0-25515 GCA_018245095.1 Mysoria galgala
GGCTTCTCCCATGCACTGATTTGAGCGCTAATTATATGATATTTATGGATAATTTCCAAAGTTGATGACATTGGCACGAAATCGTGCCCTCAGTCCTCTTCTGCCAAAAACCAGGCATAGAAGCGATAGCCAGCCCAGATCGCAACAGCATTAGTCAGTAGGGTGAGCCATGGATATACACCTTCGATACCAGCCAGCCATTGCAGCTTGAACAACAAAGCACCCACCATGACGCATGCAAGAACTCCCAAGCCGAACCCCATTAGCCAGAAAATGCGTTCATGCAAGCTCGGATTGCCACCGTGCCAATTATCGCTCAGACAGAACGGGCAATGACTGCTGGTAGGCGAATACCCCAGCAGACCTCGGCTATACGTCGTGCGTGGCACCATGATTTTTCCGCAGCAATGGCAGGTAACGGTCGAATGGCGCATAACACCTCCTGGAAGGGATTGGACTATGCGACTCAGGATTGCAAAGGTTCAGATAAACCCAAGCGATACCAAACCCACCAAAGATCGGTGTAAATGCCGACCACCCGACAGGTGGAAGAGGCGCCATCGCAAGGAAATGCAATGAATGATTTGGCGGTTTTGCCTACCCCCAGCAAAGTATTCCGGTCATTGCTAACGGCTACCGGCTACCGCCCTTGCCTGGAAGGTAAAGGATTTGGTCGAGATCTTGATCACCTAGCCCTCGAAGAGCGCTCGGGCAGCAACTTCGACTTATTGGAGAACTGTCAAGCTCAATGGCTACGGACCATTCGGGACGATGCTGGGGCGGACTGGAGCAATCTGGCCGAGTCCGCCTGGAATAGGCACAGCAACCTGCTGCGCTCACTGGCGCGAAAGGCAGATACCACCGGGATGATTCAGGATCGTGCGCGACCTGCCATCTTTAGGATGCTGGTGATCCCTGAGATTTCAGGCTTTGTTCGTCGCGTGCATCAAGAGTTACCGTTGCTAGATATTCGGCAGTGGTGGGATTCCCCCTTTGCCACCTGGCTTATCGCTGCACAACAACAAAGCTCACTTTCTGCACAAAAATTGTTAGAGCGGCTTGCCAATCACGTAGATCTGGACGAGCGCACGCTGGAGCGCTGGCAGCAGGGTAACGCTATCGGTAAAAGCCTGTGGCCGTACCGCGATACGGTTACTCCCCGCGCCGCGTGCACCACAACGCGGCGCGGCCTGCCCGAAATACAGGCAGCACCCCGTGCTCATGCCCCATGAAGGGGCGTCTCGCCAGCCTTGGTCCAGCGCAAAAGCCGCTGACACCTGTCAATCGCGCCTTGGCACCGCTCTTGCTTTGTCGATCCTGCAGGCGAAGCTGCTGCGACAATTCGAAATAGCCGACTAGGGTTCCGACTCGCTCGCGAGTGGCTGGTCCGAGAGTTGGCGACCTCCAGTGAGGTTACACGGCGGGATAAAAGCCCGGGAGAACAGCGTGATCCGCACGCAGCTCCTGCGCCATCCCCAAACACTGGAGGGTTTGCCATGTGCCCGCTCGTATCGGCTCTGCCGTTCACCACCCTGCCCGTTCTAGCAGCTGTCGCAAACCGGGGCACCTGTCCATGCGCCTGATCAATCGAACGCCGAGCCGCAGCGGCTGGCTTGCTCTGGCCATACTGCCCTTCGCCCTGATGCTGGCGCTGTACCTGACCAGCTCTACCCAGCGCCTGGAAATCAATCCCAACGACAAGCTCCTGCCCAGCTTCGACCAGATGAGCGCGGCTGTCGAACGCCTCGCCTTCACCCCGGACAAACGCTCGGGCGACTACCTGTTCTGGCAGGACACCGCCTCGAGTCTCAAGCGCCTCGGTAGCGGGCTGGCCATCGCCGCCGTGGCCGGCCTCTGCCTGGGCGTCGCCGCTGGCACCCTGCCGCTGTTCGGTGCGCCTCTGTCGCCTCTGCTGACCGTGCTGTCGATGGTGCCACCGCTGGCGATCCTGCCGATCCTGTTTATCGTGTTCGGGCTGGGCGAGCTGTCCAAGGTGATGCTGATCGTCATCGGCATCACCCCGATCCTCGCCCGCGACCTCGAGCAGCGTGCTCGCGAGATACCCCGCGAACTGCTGATCAAGGCGCAGACCCTCGGCGCCAACACCTGGACGCTGATCCTGCGCCTGGTGTTGCCGCAGCTACTGCCACGCCTGCTCATCAGCCTGCGCCTGGTGCTCGGCTCGGCCTGGCTGTTCCTCATCGCTGCCGAAGCCATTGCCTCCACGGATGGGCTCGGCTACCGCATCTTCCTCGTACGCCGCTACATGGCCATGGACGTGATCCTGCCCTACGTCGCCTGGATCACCCTGCTGGCGTGGGCCATGGATTTCTCGCTGCGGCGCCTGACCCAGCTGCTGTTCCCCTGGTATGAAGGAGCCAAGGCATGAGCGACAGAAAGAGCGCAGCCGTTGCGGGCGGATCCGTCGCCCACCTGGAGCACGACGCATCTATAAGCCGCAGCGCAGGCGATGCCAGACCGTTCATCCAGGTCAGGAATGTCTGGCAGCAGTATGGCGACCAGGTGGTGCTGGAGCGCCTGAACCTGAAGATTGCCGAAGGTGAGTTCTGCACCCTGGTCGGTGCCTCCGGTTGCGGCAAGTCGACCTTCCTGCGGCTGCTGCTCGGCCAGGAAGCGCCCAGCCGTGGCGAGATCCTGCTGGATGGCCAGCCATTGGCAGACGAACCGGACGCCAGTCGCGGCGTGGTCTTTCAGCGCTACTCGGTATTTCCGCACCTGACGGTGCTGGACAACGTCGCCCTCGGCCTGGAACTCCCGCGCGCCCCGCTGCTGGGTCGTCTGCTCGGACGCCGCAAGCGCGATGCCCGTGAGCAGGCTGCGCAGATGCTGCACAAGGTCGGCCTCGGCCATGCGCTGGACAAGTACCCGGCACAGCTCTCCGGCGGCATGCAACAGCGACTGGCCATCGCCCAGGCGCTGGTGATGAAGCCCCGCGTGCTGTTGCTGGACGAGCCCTTCGGCGCCCTCGACCCCGGCATTCGCAAGGACATGCATGAGCTGCTGCTGGAGCTGTGGCGGGAAACCCGGCTGACGGTGTTCATGGTCACCCATGACCTCTCGGAAGGCTTCACCCTCGGCAGCCGCATCCTGGTCTTCGACAAACCGCGCATCGATCCCCACGCCCCGGGTGCCTATGGCGCACGGGTGACCTACGACATTCCGCTGCACGAGGGCCGCCATGCTCCCGGCGCGTCCGCAGGCATGCCGACCGCCCTCGCCGACTCTTTTCGCACTGCCTATCAAGGAGCCTGACATGAGTGCTTCACTCGCGATCCGCCCCACGCTGTACGAGGAAACCGTTCCTGGCGGCGGCCACACCTCCTTCATCCTCAAGCGGGGCCAACTGCTGCGTCTGACCGATCTCGAAGGCGGCGCCAACGTCAGCCTGATGCTGCTCAACGCCCAGGAGAAGAGCGAGCGGCTGAACCTGCCGGATACCCTCAAGGGCCAGCACACCGCCAAGCTCACCGCCGGGCATTGCCTGTACTCGGACATGGGGCGCGTACTCGCCGCCATCACGGCCGACACCTGCGGCTGGCACGACAGCTTCGGCGGCGTGCTGAACGCCGATGAAGTCATGGAGAAGTACGGCCAGGGCCGCTATCAGGAACTGCGCAATGGCTTCTTCCGCAATGGCACCGACAACCTGCTGGTGGAAATGGGCAAGTGGAACCTGAACCTGCAGGACCTGCTCATGGTGCTCAATCTGTTCAGTCGGGTGGACGTCACCGCCGACGGTGCCTTCGCCTTCCATAGCGGCAACTCCCAGGCCGGCGACTACCTGGAACTGTACGCACCGATGGACACCCTGGTGATCCTCACCGCCCTGCAGCATCCGCTGGACCCGAACCCGGTGTACGCGCCCAGGCCGGTCAAGCTGTCCTGGCATCAGGTGGCCAGCGACGGCATCAGCGTGCTCTGCCGCACCTCGCGCCCGGAAAACGGTCGTGCCTTTCACAACACCGAACGCCTGTACATCTGAGGAGGTGGCCGTGATGAGCCTTACCGAAAGCAGCCTGCACCCCGAAACCGCCGCGTTCCGCCATGTGATCCCGGCCGGCGAACCGTACCTGTTCGAAGTCAAGGCCGGACAGACCCTGCGCCTGCTCGATCTCGAAGGCAACCAGGCGGTGGACACGCTGTTCTTCAGCGCGAAAAACCCGCGCGAGCGCTACGACCCGCAGCGCACTCTGCGCCGGCAGAACCGCGTCTACCTCACCACCGGCACGGTGCTCTATTCGAACCTCGGCAATCCGCTTCTGACCATCACCGCCGACACCTGCGGCCGCCATGACACCCTCGGCGGGGCCTGCGCCCAGGAGAGCAACGTGGTGCGCTACGCGCTGGACAAGCGCTACATGCACAGCTGCCGTGACAACTTCCTGCGCGCGAGCCTCAACGACGGTCGCCTGACCAAACGCGACATTGGCGCCAACATCAACTTCTTCATGAACGTGCCGGTGACCCCCGAAGGCGGCCTGACCTTCGCCGACGGCATCTCCGCGCCAGGCAAGTATGTGGAGCTCAAGGCCGAGCAGGACGTGATCGTGCTGATCTCCAACTGCCCGCAGCTGAACAACCCCTGCAACGGCTGGAACCCGACGCCGGCCGAGGTGCTGGTGTGGAACTGATGCCGCTGTTGCGTCGCTACCTGCTGCCGTTGCTGCAGGCGCGCGCCGGGCAGCGACCCGAGCGGCCGGCAACGAAGAAACCCTCCCCAACCACGGACGGCCGTGGCACTGATGAATAAAGGCGGGACGGCCCGCCAGCCCTTCGAGGGTTACTGACCATGTTCGACAAACTGCTGATCGCCAACCGCGGCGCCATTGCCTGCCGCATCCTGCGTACGCTGCGCAACCTGAATGTGAACGGCGTGGCCGTCTACTCCGAGGCCGACGCCGCCAGCCTGCATCTGCAGCAGGCCGACGAGGCCCACAGCCTGGGCGAAGGCCCGGCCACGCAGACCTATCTGGACGTGGAGAAGATTCTCCGCATCGCCCGTGAAACCGGCGCGAAAGCCATCCACCCCGGCTACGGATTCCTCTCCGAGAACGCGGCGTTTGCCGAAGCCTGCGAGGCCGCCGGGATCGCCTTCGTCGGCCCGACGCCGGAACAGCTGCGGGTGTTTGGCCTCAAGCACACCGCCCGCGCCTTGGCCAAACAACGCGGCGTACCGATGCTGGAGGGCACCGAGCTGCTCGACAGCCTCGCCGATGCCCTCGGCGCAGCCGAGCAGGTCGGCTACCCGGTGATGCTGAAAAGCACCGCCGGTGGTGGTGGTATCGGCATGCGCGTGTGCCGCACGGCGGCGGAGCTCACTGATGCCTTCGACGCGGTCAAGCGCCTGGGGCAGAACAACTTCAGCGATTCGGGCGTGTTCATCGAGAAGTACATCGAGCGTGCCCGCCACCTGGAGGTACAGGTGTTCGGCGACGGCGCCGGCGACGTCATCGCCCTGGGCGTGCGCGACTGCTCGGTGCAGCGGCGCAACCAGAAGGTGCTGGAGGAAACCCCGGCGCCGAACCTGCCGACCGGCATGGCCGAGGCCCTGTGCGAGGCGGCAATCACCCTGGCCAAGGCGGTCAGTTACCGCAGCGCCGGCACCGTCGAGTTCGTCTACGACGCCGAAGCCCAGCGCTTCTACTTCCTCGAGGTGAACACCCGCCTGCAGGTGGAGCACGGCGTCACCGAGCAGGTCTGGGGCGTGGATCTGGTGCGCTGGATGATCGAGCTGGCCGCCGGCGACCTGCCGCCTTTGGTCGAGCTGGTGAAGGGTCTCAAGCCCAGCGGCCACTCGATCCAGGCGCGCGTCTACGCCGAGGACCCGGGCCGGGACTTCCAGCCGAGCCCGGGCCTGTTGACCGCCGTGGCCTTCCCGGCCGCCGACGGCAAGAGCCTGCGCATCGACACCTGGGTCGAAGCCGGCTGCGAGATCCCGCCGTATTTCGACCCGATGATCGCCAAGGTCATCAGCTGGGCGCCGAGCCGCGAAGCGGCCCGCGCCGCGCTGGACGCCGCCCTCGGCGACACCCTGATCTACGGCGTGGAAACCAACCGCGATTATCTGCGCCAGATTCTTGCCTTCACCCCATTCGCCAGCGGCAACCCCTGGACCCGTTGTCTGAAGGGCCTCAGCTACAAGGCCAACACCTTCGAGGTCATCAGCGCCGGCACCCAGACCACCGTGCAGGACTTCCCCGGTCGCCTCGGCTACTGGGCGGTGGGCGTGCCGCCGTCCGGCCCGATGGACAGCCGCGCGCTGCGCCTGGGCAACGCCCTGTTGGACAACCCCGAGGACGCCGCCGGGCTGGAAATCACCATGAGCGGACCGATCCTGCGCTTCAATACCGATGCGGTGGTGGCGCTGACTGGCGCCGAGATCCCCGTGAAGCTCGATGACGTCGCGCAGCCGATGTGCACCGCCATTTTCGTCCCGGCCGGCAGCACCCTGACCATCGGCACCATCACCGGCGCCGGTGCCCGCTCCTACCTGGCCGTGCGCGGCGGCGTGCAGGTGCCGGAGTATCTGGGCAGCAAGAGCACCTTTACCCTCGGCCAGTTCGGCGGCCACGGTGGCCGCGCCCTGCGTGCCGGCGACGTGCTGCACCTGGCACCGCTGAGCGACTCGTCGGCCGGCGCCAGGCTCGCCGCCGAGCTGTGCAGCGCCCTGCCGGCGGTGCGCGAGCTGCGGGTGATCTACGGCCCGCACGGCGCGCCGGAATACTTCACCGAGGGCTACATCGCGCGCTTCTTCGCCACCGACTGGGAAGTGCACTTCAACTCCAGCCGCACCGGGGTGCGCCTGATCGGCCCGAAACCCGAGTGGGTGCGCGAGAGCGGCGGCGAGGCCGGCCTGCACCCGTCGAACATCCACGACAACCCCTACGCCATCGGCGCGGTCGATTTCACCGGCGATATGCCGGTGATCCTCGGCCCGGACGGCCCGAGCCTGGGCGGCTTCGTCTGCCCGGTGACCATCATCGAGGCAGATCTGTGGCAGCTCGGCCAGCTCAAGGCCGGCGACAAGGTGCGCTTCGTCCCGGTGGATGTGCTGACCGCACGCCAGCTGGCCAAGGCCGCCGATGCCGAGTGCGCCAGCCTCGCGCCGGCGGCAGTGGTCGCCACGCCGGTAGCTCTGCAGTCGCCCATCGTGCTGGATATCGGTGAAGCGGACAGCCGCCTGGTCGCCCGCCTCTCCGGCGACACCCACCTGTTGCTGGAAATCGGCGCGCCGGAGCTGGACCTGGTGCTGCGCTTCCGTGGTCATGCACTGATGCAGGCCCTCGAAGCCAAGCAGCTCGATGGGGTGATCGACCTGACCCCCGGCATCCGCTCCCTGCAGGTGCACTACCAGCCCGAGACCCTGGCGCTGGAGGATCTCTTGGAGATCGTCGCCGGCCTGTGGGATGCCGTGTGCGCCGCGCAGGATCTGAAGGTGCCCTCGCGCATCGTCCACCTGCCGCTGTCCTGGGACGACCCGGCCTGCCAGTTGGCCATCGAGAAGTACATGACCACGGTGCGCAAGGACGCGCCCTGGTGCCCGAGCAACCTGGAGTTCATCCGCCGCATCAACGACCTGCCCAACCTCGACGCGGTGTACCGCACGGTGTTCGACGCCAGCTACTTGGTGATGGGCCTCGGCGACGTGTATCTCGGTGCGCCGGTGGCCACTCCGCTGGACCCGCGCCACCGCCTGGTCACCACCAAGTACAACCCGGCGCGCACCTGGACCGCGGAGAACTCGGTGGGCATCGGCGGCGCCTACATGTGCATCTACGGCATGGAAGGCCCGGGCGGCTACCAGTTCGTCGGCCGCACCCTGCAGATGTGGAACCGCTACCGCGCGGTCGAGGCGTTCGGCGGCCAGCCGTGGCTGTTGCGCTTCTTCGACCAGATCCGCTTCTACCCGGTCTCGGCCGAGGAGCTGTCGAGAATCCGCCGCGATTTTCCGCTCGGCCGCTACCCGCTGAAGATCGAGAACACCGAGCTGCGCCTGTCCGACTACCAGGACTTTCTTGCCGCCGAGGCCGACAGCATCGACGCCTTCCGCCGCCAGCAGCGCGGCGCCTTCGACGCCGAGCGCCAGCGCTGGATCGAATCGGGCCAGGCGCACTTCGAGAGCGAGGAAGTCGCCGCAGACCTCGGCGAGGACGCCCCGCTCGGCGCCGGCCAGCTCGGCATCGAGAGCCACATCGCCGGCAACCTCTGGCAGGTGTCGGTGGCCGAGGGCACGCGGGTCGATGCCGGCGACGTGCTGGTGATCCTCGAGAGCATGAAGATGGAAATCCCGCTCACCGCGCCGGTCGCCGGCGTGGTCAAGGAAGTCCGCGCCCAGCCAGGGTCGCCGGTGCGCGCTGGCCAGCGGGTGGTGGTGATCGAGGAGGCGTGAGGCCCCTCGGCACCCGAAGCAACCGTAGGGTGGATCGCGCTTTATCGATCCACCCACCGGCCCAGCGGGCCGGCAACGAACATCGCGGTGGAAAAGGCTTCGCCGTTTTCACCTTACGAGGGACATGAGATGACCACGACATTCGACCTGCGCCTCGCCACCCTGAGCGCCGCCTACACCGCCGGGGACATCACCCCGCGCCAGCTGATCCTCGGCCTGCGTGACAAGGCCGCCGCGCTCAACGGCGAGTTCAACGCCTTTATCCACCTGCTGAGCGCCGAGGAACTTGAGCCATACCTGGCCACGCTGGAGAGCAAGACGCCCGCCGAGCTGCCGCTCTACGGCGTGCCCTTCGCCATCAAGGACAATATCGATCTCGCAGGCGTGCCCACCACCGCCGCCTGTCCCGCGTATGCCTACACACCGGAGACCAGCGCCACCGTCGTCGATCAGTTGATCGCCCTCGGCGCAGTGCCGCTGGGCAAGACCAACCTCGACCAGTTCGCCACCGGCCTCAACGGCACCCGCTCGCCCTACGGCGAATGCCGCAACTCGGTGCACCCGGACTACCCCTCCGGCGGCTCCAGCGCTGGCTCCTCGCTAGCCGTTGCGCTCGGGCTCTGTTCCTTCGCGCTGGGCACCGATACCGCCGGTTCCGGCCGGGTGCCGGCGGCGCTGAACAACCTGGTGGGCCTGAAAGCGAGCAAAGGGCTGATCTCCACCGCCGGCGTTGTCCCGGCCTGCCGTACGCTGGACTGCGTGACCTTCTTCACGGCCACAGCGGCCGAAGCCAGTCAGCTGCTGGCGCTCACCACCAGGCTCGATCCGCGCGACGAGTACAGCCGCAGCAACCCGCTGTGTAATGACGGCTCGGCCTTCGGCCAGATCAAGACCTTCCGCTTCGGCATACCCCAGCACCTGGAATTTCTCGGCTGCGCGGAAAGCGCGGCGTTGTTCGCCGCCACCATCGAACAGCTGAAAGCCCTCGGCGGCGAGCCGGTGGAAGTGGACTTCGCCCCCTTCCTCGAAGCTGCACGCCTGCTCTACGAAGGCCCCTGGGTGGCCGAACGCTACAGCGTGGCGGGCGCGCTGATCGAGCAGCAGCCCGACGCCGTGCTGCCGGTAATAAAAGCCGTTCTGGAGAAAGCCCCCGGTACAACCGCCGTGCAGCTGTTCCAGGCGCAATACCGCCTGCAGCAACTCAAGGCCGTCTGCGACCGCACCATGGCCGAGGTCGATTGTGTGCTGACGCCCGCCTACCCGCGCCCAGTGACGCTCGCCGAACTTCACGCCGAGCCGGTCAAGCGCAATTCGGACCTGGGCTACTACACCAACTTCATGAACATGCTCGACTACGCCGCTGTCGCGGTGCCGGCCGCCACCATGCACAACGGCCTGCCCTGGGGCGTGACGCTGTTCGGCCGGGTGTTCACCGACCAGTACCTGCTGAGCCTGGCCGATGCGCTGCAGCATCAGACAGGGCTGAAGTTGATCGGCGGTAACGCGCTCATTACCCCGCCGCCCCGGAATCCGGCCCGCAACGACCGCGCCCGCCTGGTGGTCTGCGGAGCGCACCTGGACGGCCTGCCGCTGAACTGGCAACTCAGGCAGCGTGGCGGACGGCTGCTGGAAACCACCCGCAGCTCGCCGGACTACAAGCTCTACGCCCTGGCCGGCGGGCCACCGCTGCGCCCGGGCATGGTTCGCGTCGCCGAAGGCGGAGCGGCCGTCGAGGTTGAAGTCTGGGAGCTGCCGAACCAGGAGCTCGGCTCCTTTCTCACCGGCATTCCGGCACCGCTCGGCCTGGGCAAGGTGCAGCTCGCCGACGGCCGCTGGGAAACAGGCTTCATCTGCGAGCCCTACGGCCTGGACGGCGCCCAGGACATCACCGAACTTGGCGGCTGGCGCACCTATCTGAAGCGTCGCAGCTGAGGCAGACGAGGAGCGACGGGGTTGCACTGCGGCCATCCCGTCGCATTGTCGGAACATCCAGCGCCGGGCCGACCTCCGATGCAGAGCCACGCCGACTCCGGTCGGCACCATCTGCATCCGAAGGAGGACTCCATGCGTATCACCCTGCCACGCATCGGTCTCGGCGGCGCACCGCTGGGCAACATGTTCCATCCGCTCAGCGAAGAAACCGCCGACGCCACCCTCAATGCCGCCTGGGACGCCGGCTTTCGCTATTACGACGTGTCGCCGCACTACGGCGCGGGCCTCGCCGAGCAGCGCTTCGGGCGCCTGCTGAGTGGCAAGCCGCGTGACGAGTACGTCCTGAGCACCAAGGTCGGGCGCCTGCTGCAGCCGGCCAGCCAGCCGGAAAACGCCAAGCCCTTCGTCGACGAGCTGCCCAACAAGCGTGTGCCGGATTATTCGGCCGACGGCGCACGCCGCTCCATCGAGGACAGCCTGGAGCGCATGGGCGTCGATCGCCTCGATGTGGTGTTCATCCACGACGTTTCCGAAGACCAATGGGGCCCGCAATGGCGCGAGTACTTCCAGCAGGCCATGAACGGCGCGGCGAAGGCGCTGACCCAGCTGCGCGATGAAGGCGTGATTCGCGGCTGGGGCCTGGGGGTCAACCTGGTGGAGCCATGCCGCCTGGCTCTGGAGCAGAGCGACCCGAACGTGTTCCTGCTGGCCGGCCGCTACTCGCTGCTGGAGCACGACGAGGCGCTGGACACCCTGTTCCCGACCTGCCAGGCACGCGACGTTGGCGTCGTCGTTGGCGGGCCGTTCAACTCCGGCGTCCTGGCCGGTGGCGATCACTATGAGTACGACCAGATCCCACCACAGGTCGCCCAGCGCAGGGAGCAGCTCAAGGCCGCTGCCGAGCACTGCGGCGTCGATCTGCGGGCCGCCGCCCTGCATTTCTGCCTGGCCAACCCGGTGGTCGCCTCGGTCATCCCGGGCACGGCCAATCCCGAGCGTCCCCGGCAGTACATGGAAGACTTCAACGCCCAGGTGCCCCGGGAGTTCTGGCAGACCCTCAAGCAAGACGGCCTGCTGCGCGAGGATGCGCCGGTGCCGATCTGACCCCTGCCAAGCCGTAACGGGCTGACCGCCCCCATGCGCCGCCTGGCCCGTGGTGGCGGTCGGGCCGGAACGGTGTCGTCAGCTGCGCCATCCGCACTATCGCGGAGCAAGCCTCCCCATTAATGAGCAGCGCCGTGCCGGGCGCGCCACCCGTGTTGGCTCCGGCGCTGGCTGCAACTCATTGAAACTCCACGAGTTCGCTGCCAGCCATCGCATCTGGCACGCAACCTGCTCTGTCCCCCTTGCACGGGATGAGTCGCCTCCGGCACTCATGACGCTTGGCACAATCAGGAGCAACTTCAAGGAGAACTAGGGTTCCGGCTCACAGGGAGTGGGCGCTGGTCCGAGAGTTCTCCGGTCCCAGGGACGGGACTACACGGAGGGATAAAAGCCCGGGAGACGCGATGTCATCCCGTGCCTGTCATTCCAATGTGTAGGGAAATCACGCCATGTCCACACTGCGCTCGCTGAACAAGACCCTCCTCGCCGCCGGCCTGGCCGTCGCGACGTTGTTTTCACCGCTGGCCAGCCAGGCCGCCGAGAAGCTGAAGATCGGCACCGTGGTCTGGGCCGGCTATGGCCCCTTCTACGTCGCCGACAAGCTCGACCTGTTCAAGCCCCACGGCCTGGACGTGGACCTGCAGTTCTTCAACGACCCGGCGCTGATCCCCACCGCCATGGTGAGCCGCGCGCTGGACGGTGGCATGCTCACCTACGATCAGGTAGTGGCCTCGGTCGCCAAGGGCTTGAAGCACCGCGTGGTGATGCCCATCGACTTCTCCAACGGCGGTGACGCCATCGTTGCCGACGCGTCGATCCAGTCCATCGCCGACTTCAAGGGCAAGAAGGTCGGCTTCAACCCGCTGTCGCCCTCCGACTTCCTGCTGGCCTACGCGCTGCAGCAGAACGGCATGAGCGACAAGGACATCAACGCCGTCAACATGACTCCGGAAGGCATCCCCGGCGCCATGGCCTCGGGCAACCTGCCGGTCGGCGTGACCTACGAGCCCAACGTCTCGCAGATCCTCTCCATGGGCGGCGGCGACAAATTCAAGGTGGTCTATTCGTCCAAGGACGCACCGGGGCTGATCACCGATGTGCTGGTCTTCGACGAGGCGGTGATCGCCAAGAAGCCTGCCGCCATCAAGGCGATGATCCAGGGCTATCTCGACGGCCTGGCCTACATGCAGGCGCACCCTGAGGAGTCGGCGAAGATCATCGGCGACGTGCTCGGCGTCAGCGCCGAGGAAGCCGTCGAGCAGATGGCCGGCGCCTACAACATCCCCCTTGCGGAGATGGGCAAGAGCTTCACCCCAGGCGACGACACCCATTCCTTCCATGGCAGCGGCGCGATCATCGCCAAGCTGCTCAAGGACAACGGGCAGATCCCGACCATCCCGGATTTCAGCCAGACCTACGACGCCCAGTTCACCGAAGCGCTCGCCCAGTAAGCCGACGCCGGGCGGGCCGCGGCCCGCCTGTGCTGGAGAAAAACCATGACTGCCAAACCTCTGTACCGTTACGCCGATGGCCGCCTGCCCAACACGCTGGCGATCCTCTATACCGCGCTCGCCTACGGCGGCGGCCTGGCTCTGCTGTTCGCCGGTAACGGCTGGCTGAACGCGCTGGGCACGCTGCTGCTGGCCCACGGCATGATCATCGCCGCCTACCTGATCCACGAATTCGCCCACGGCGCCATCTTCAGCGTGCCCAAGCACAACGAATGGGCCGGCAATGTCTGCAGCTGGCTGTGCGGCAGCTGCTACGCCGAGTTCCAGGACCTGCGCAAGAAGCACATGCGCCACCACGTCGACCGCGCCGACGTGATCACCTTCGACAGCAAGGCCTTCCTCAAGGCACGCCCGCTGTGGTTCCAGAAGCTGGTGCTGGCGCTGGAATGGGCCTATGTGCCGGCGGTGGAGCTGATCATGCATTTCTATGTGATCGCCCTTCCCTTCATCACCGACAACGACAAGCACCGCGCCCGGCGCGGCAAGGTCGCCGCGGTGCTGGCCATTCGCACACTGCTCTTTGCCGGGCTCGCGGTGCTCTCGCTGAAGGCCTTGCTGCTCTACGCCGTGGCCTGGATGATCATGCTCAGCGTGCTGCGTTTCGCCGATGCCTATCAGCACACCTACGAGGCCTTCGCCGTGCTGGAGGACGGTGGCAAGCTGCCGGAGGACAAGCGCCGCGACCGCAGCTACGAGCAGCAGAACACCTACAGCAACGTGGTTTCCGAGCGCTGGCCGGCGCTGAACCTGCTGCTGCTCAACTTTTCCTTCCACAACGCCCACCACGAGAAGCCGGTGGCGCCCTGGTATCGCCTGCCCAAGCTGCACGCCGAGCTGTACGGCAGCACCTACAACCAGGTCATCCCGATGCGCAAGCTGCTCGGCAGCTTCCACCGCTACCGCGTACGTCGCGTGCTGGACGATGACTACGGGGTGGTCAGCGAAGGGCCGAACAAGGCCGACAACTTCTACGGCGCCGTGGGCGTCTCGTTCCTGACGGCGGTGTGACATGCACAAGGCACTGGATTACCGAGGCCGTTGCGTGGTCATCACTGGCGCCGCCGGGGGCATCGGCCGGGGCCTGGCGCAGAGCTTCGCCGCTGCCGGCGCCACCCTGGAGCTGCTGGACCGTGACGCCGACGCCCTCGCCCGGCTCGCCGACGAACTCGCTGGCGAGACGCTGCTGCACTGCACCGCACTGGACCTGGGTGATCGGCAGGCGGTGCAGCAGTACGCCGATGACCTCGCCTGCCGCGGCCTCAACGCCGATGTGCTGATCAACAACGCCGGCGTCGAGTACGCCACGCCGCTGGGCGAGTGCAGCTTCGAGGCCGATCAGCGCTGGTCGGCCCTGCTGGAGAACAACGTCGGTTCCATGCAGCGCCTGACCCGCGCATTGCTGCCACGCCTGCGCGCCGGCGCCAGCGTGATCAACCAGGCCTCCATCTGGGGACTGAAAGGCGTGCCGGGCTTTTCCGCCTATGTCGCCAGCAAGCACGCGGTGGTCGGCCTGACCCGCTCGCTGGCCTGGGAGCTGGGCCCGCGACGCATTCGGGTGAACGCGGTGTGCCCCGGCTGGATCGGCACCGATGCGGCCATGCGCTCGCTGAAGGTGATGGCGGACGCCAACGGCCGCAGCGACAGCGCCGAGCTCGCGGCGATACTCGCCAACCAGGCCATTCCGGAGCTGCTGACACCGGCCGATCTAAGCGGCACCTTCCTGTTCCTCGGCTCACCGCTGGCCGCCGCCCTGACCGGCCAGGCGCTGTCGGTCAGCCACGGCGAGGTGATGCACTGATGGCTGCCATCTTTACCGGGCTGACCGCTCTGGTCACCGGCGCAGCGACCGGCATCGGCCGTGCCACCGCACTCGCGCTGGCCGCCGAAGGCGCGCGGGTCTGGATCAATCATCGGGATCAACACGACCTGGCGGAACGAGTGGTCGAGCAGATCATCGCCAGCGGCGGCTGCGCCTGGGCCATCGAGGCCGATGTCAGCGATCCGGTTGCGGTGGCGGCGATGTTCGAGACCATCGAGGCACAGGGACCGCTGGATCTGCTGGTCAATAACGCCGGGGTGATCCTGGAAAAGCCCTTTCTCGAAACCAGCGAGGCGGACTGGGCAAGGGTACTGGGCGTCGACCTCGCCGGCGTCTACCGCTGCTGCCGCCATGCACTGGCACAGATGCAGCCGCGGCGCAGCGGCGCCATCGTCAATGTCGCCTCGGACCTCGGATTTCTCGGCCGCGAACAGTACGTCGCCTACTGCACGGCCAAGGCCGGGGTGATCGGCCTGACCCGCTCACTGGCCCGCGAGTTCGCTGCAGACGGCATCCGCATCAATGGCGTCGCACCCGGCCCCATCGCCACGGCGATGGTCAGCCCGGAGCACATGAGCGACGAGTGGATGGCCAAGGAGCTGGCGATCCCCATGGCGCGCCTGGGCACGCCGGAGGAAGTCGCGGCGGCCATCGTCTTCCTGCTTTCGCCGCAGGCGAGCTATTTCACCGGACAGCTGCTCGGGCCCAACGGCGGCTCCTGGATGGGCGCATGAACAGCCTGATGCCACAGGGCATGCTGATCGGCGGCGCCATCATGTGGGGGCTGGGCTGGCTGCCGCTGCAGTTCTTCGCGGCCCGCGGCCTGGCCGGCATGCCGCTGGTGCTGCTGACCTATTCACTGCTCAGCCTGCTGGCGTTGCTGGTGCTCTGGCAGCAGCGCCGCCAGTGGGCGAGCCAGTATCGCCAGGTGCTCACCATGGGCCTGTGCGGTGGCTGGGCCACCGCCGCCCTGGTTACCGCCCTGGCCGAGGGCAACGTGGTACGGGTGATGCTGCTGTTCTACCTGGCGCCAGTCTGGGCGATGGTCGGCGGCTGGCTGCTGCTGGGCGAACGCCTCAGCGGCACGCGGCTGTTCGCCCTGGGGCTGGCGATGCTCGGCATCGGCCTGACCCTCGGCGTCACGAGCGAAGCGCTGGACGCACCCGGCGCGAACGACTGGCTGGCGCTTTCCGCCGGCCTCGCCTTCAGCCTCAACAACCTCGCCACTCGCGCCGCCGACCGGGTGCCACTGGCGAGCAAGGCGCTGGTCAGTTTCATCGGCAGCGCGCTGCTCGGAGGGCTGTTCTGCCTGCTGCTGCGCCAGCCACTTCCGCCCCTGGATCTGACCCTGAGCTGGCAGATCGCCCTGCTCGCCCTCGGCTGGCTGGTCAGCATGGCCGCCGTGCAGTACGGCCTGACTCATCTGGAAGCCGGCCGCGCCGCGGTGCTGGTGGTGTTCGAGCTGATCGCCGCGGTGCTGTCGTCCGCCTGGTTCGGCAGCCACGCCATCGGCCCGAACGAATGGCTCGGCGCCGCCCTGATCACCACCGCCGCGCTGATCGCCGGCTGGCCGGAACGTCCCCTTTCAATCGCGACAAGGAGCACCTGCGCATGACCGTGCACATGGATCAACTGAGCTGGGTCGATTACGAACGCCGCGTGCGCGAAGGCGCCGTGGTCTTTTTGCCCTGCGGCGCCACCGAGCAACATGGCCCGCACCTGCCGCTGGGCACCGACGCGCTACTGGCCAGTGCCATCAGCGCGGACGTGGCGGCACGAGTCGGCGGACTGGTGGCACCGGCGCTGTCATACGGCTACAAGTCGCAACCGAAATGCGGCGGCGGCCAGCACTTCTGCGGCACCACCAGCCTGGATGGCGCGACCTTGAGCGCCCTGGTGCGCGACGCGGTGCGTGAGTTCCATCGCCACGGTGTGCGCCGCCTGGTGCTGGTGCTCGGCCATTACGAGAACCAGTGGTTCGTCGCCGAGGGCATCCAGCTGGCGCTGCGCGACCTCGGGCCGGACGCCGGGCTGGAGGTAATGCGCCTGGAGCATTGGGATTTCTGCCACGAGCAGACCCTGACCGACATCTTCCCGGAAGGCTTCCCCGGTTTCGCGCTGGAGCATGCCGCGGTGATCGAGACCTCGCTGATGCTGCATTTCCATCCGCAACTGGTCGCGCTGGAGAAGATTCCCGACGACGCCCCGGCCGACTTTCCGCCCTACGACATGTACCCCACCCGTACCGAATGGGTGCCGCCCTCCGGGGTGCTGTCCTCGGCCAGAGGCTCCAGCGCGGCGAAAGGCCAGCGGCTGGCCCACGACATCGTCGAAGGCATCGCCGCCGCGGTGTGCAAGGAGTTTGCGCTGTGAGCCTGACGACGCATCCGCTGCTCCTCGAGCACACGGCGCTGCTGGTGATCGACATGCAGCGCGACTTCTGCGCGCTGGGTGGATACGCCGACCAGGCCGGAATGGACGTCAGCCGCCTGCGCGCACCGATCGCGGCGATCCAGGCGCTGCTGGATTGCGCGCGCGGCGTGGGCATGCTGGTGGTGCACACCCGTGAAGGCCATCGACCGGATCTTTCCGACCTGCCCGAGCCCAAACGCCGCCGCGCCCAGGCCACCGGCGCTGCCATCGGCAGCCCTGGCCCCCTCGGCCGCCTGCTGGTGCGCGGCGAATTCGGCCATGACCTGATCGACGAGCTGCAACCGCGCGCCGGCGAGCCGGTGATCGACAAGCCGGGCTACAGCGCCTTCGCCCATACCGATCTCGAACTGATCCTGCGCCGCCGCGGCATCGAGCGGCTGATCCTGACCGGCGTGACCACCGAGGTCTGCGTGGCCTCGACGCTGCGCCAGGCCATCGACCTTGGCTTCGACTGCCTGACCGTCCGCGACGCCTGCGCCTCGGCCGACCCGCAACTGCATGCGGCTGCGCTGGCGATGATCGAGGTGGAAGGCGGCCTGTTCGGCAGCGTGATCGACAGCCATCGGCTGCTGAGCCAACTGGAGGGATCGCCATGACCCCCCAGCCTGATCGCGCCCGAAGCACGTCATTTGCGGAGCATTACCCATGAAAACCGTTCCCGATGCCTATCTCGGCGTCTGGCGCCGCCGCCTGCTGACCACCACGGCCGGCCTGCGCGACGAAACCAGCGAAGTCTACTGGCTGCAGACCGCCTGCCTGCACGCCGACCTGCGTCTGCCGGGGGGTCAACCCGTGGCACCGGCAGCTTCGCTTGAAACCTGCAGCCATGCCCAGCAGTTGGCGCTGAGTGAACAGGCCGGCTTTGCCGGCATCACCGAGGTCAACGGCGATATCTGCCAGTGGCATCGCCTGATCGACTTCCAGCCGCCGGGCGGGCCTGCGGATATCGGCCTGATGCGCTTCGAGACCCCGGAACGGCTGCTGGAAGACGGACTGGACGGCAGCTATCACGAAATCTGGCAGCGCCTGCCGGAATCGCAGGGGCGAAACTGGGGGATCTGGCTGCGCGCGTCGGAGCAGCCAGCCCGCCAGGCCTGCCTGCTGGTAGCGGGCGACTACTTCCTGTTCGCCGCCGAGCGGCCGATTCTGCTGCCGGCCAGCTCGGGGCATCTGCGTGAACAGCTGGCCGCCGTCGAGCCCGCGTTGTGGCCGCAGCTGCTGGCCTGCGAGCTGTCCTTCGGCCGCCACCGCAACGGCGCCACGCCCTGGCAGATCACCCATTCGACGCTGCCCGGCCGCGTCGGCGACGCTCTGCTGTCGAGCTACTGGAACTTCGCCGACCCCGCCAGTCTGCCCGCCGCGGACCTCGCCGCGCTGGGCCGTTATCCGGCGGCCGGCGGCTGGCAACGCGTCGAACTGGATGTGCCCACCGCTACAGAGAAGGTCCCCGCATGACCGCACAGATCAGCATTCCCTCCGCTCAACAACGACACACCACAGCACCCGCCGTACAGGCCGAACCGGTGGTGCGCAAAGGCAGTTTCTGGCGTATTCGCGGCGAACTCTCGCGGCGCAACGCCTGGCTGCTCACCGGCGCCGGGCTGAGCCTGCCCTTCGTCGTCTGGTGGCTGTGGACCGCCCTCGGCCTGGCCGACCCGATGTTCATGCCCAGCCCCGGCGCAGTGCTCGAGCGCATCGGCCGCTGGTGGACCAGCGAGGGGCTGCTGGGAGACATCGGCATCAGCGTCTGGCGGGTCATGGCCGGCTTCGGCGCCTCGGCACTGATCGCCCTGCCGCTGGGGCTGTACATCGGCACGTACCGGCCAGTGCAGGCCTTTCTCGAACCGCTTACCGACTTCATCCGCTATATGCCGGCCGTGGCCTTCATTCCGCTGGTGATGCTCTGGGTCGGCATCGACGAAGGCTCCAAGGTACTGATCATCTTCATCGGCACCTTTTTCCAGATGGTGCTGATGGTCGCCGAGGATGTGCGCCGCGTACCCATGGCGCAGATCGAGGCGGCGCAGACCATGGGCGCCAACCGCAGCGAGATCGTCAAGCTGGTGATCCTGCCGTCGGCCAAGCCTGCGCTGCTCGACACCCTGCGCATCACCTGTGGCTGGGCCTGGACCTACCTGGTGGTAGCCGAACTGGTCGCGGCCAACTCCGGCCTCGGCTACGCCATCCTCAAGGCGCAGCGCTACATGCACACCGACAAGATCTTCGCCGGCATCCTGTTGATCGGTCTCATCGGCCTGATCACCGATCAGGCCTTCCGCTGGTTGCACCGCCGCGCCTTTCCCTGGATGAGGAAATGACCATGTCCGATGCCAAGATTCGTGTACACCAGGTCGGCAAGACCTTCGTCAGCGAGCGCCGTGAGGTGCAGGCGCTGCAGTCGATCGACCTGGACATCCAGCCCAACGAGTTCGTCACCTTCGTCGGCGCCTCGGGCTGCGGCAAGTCCACCCTGCTGCGCATCATCGCCGGCCTGGAGACGCTGAGTCGCGGCGAGATCCTGCTCGACGGCAGGCCCATCGACGGCCCCGGCGTCGACCGCGCCATGGTCTTCCAGCACTACAGCCTCTACCCCTGGCTGACGGTGATGCAGAACATCAAGTTCTGCCGCCAGCTCAAGGTGATCGGCGATACCGTGCGCCACGATGGAGACGTGGAGTCCGCCGCCGGCCGCGCCGATGCCCTGCTCAACCTGATGGGTCTGACGCGCTTCGCCGATGCCTACCCCAGCCAGCTCTCCGGCGGCATGCAGCAACGCGTTGCCATTGCCCGCGCCCTGCTGCCCAAACCCGCGACACTGCTGATGGACGAGCCGTTCGGCGCGCTGGATGCGCAAACCCGCGAAGTCATGCACGACCTGATCCGTCACGTGCACCGGCTGGAGAAGAGCACCATCCTGTTCGTCACCCACGATGTCGAAGAAGCCATCTATCTGGGCAGCCGCATCGTGCTGATGGCGCCACGCCCCGGGCGCATCGATTCCATCTACGAGGTGCCGCTGCCGGCCCAGCGCCACCAGGACATGAAGCTCGCGCCGGAATTCACCGAGCTCAAGCGCGAGATCCTCGCCCGGATCCGCGAAACCTCCGGCATGCAGACCGACCTCGAGCAACTGGCCAAACTCAGCGCCGTGGCCGGCTGAAGGCTAGCGGCCAAGCAGTTCGGCCATTGCCGCGAACACCTGGCGCATGGCCGCCGCGCTGCGGCCCGGCCCACCGGCACAATGGCCCCAGTCCGATTCGAGCACCCGCAGCTCGGCACCCGGAATCAGCGCGGCCTCGTGGCGGGCATCCTCGACGGTGAAATACAGATCGCTGCTGCCGGGCATCAGGATGGACCGCGCACGGATGCGACCCAGCGCTTCGGCCAGCGAGCCCGCAGCGAAACTGCGGGCCGGGTCGGCCGATTGCCAGGTATGCAGCACGCAGAGCAGGTCGTTGGCGTCCTGCTCCAGATGATCCTGTTCCCAGTAGTCGAGCAGCGCCTCGAGGCTCTCGAAACCCATCTCGCGCCACAGCTCATGACGATAGAACGCCTGCGAATAGGCCCAGCCGGCATAGGCACGGCCGAAAGCCCGCAGCCCGCGTTCCGGCGGCATGCTGTAGCGCCCTCCCAGCCAGGCGGCGTCGGCGCACAGCGCCGCCTTCACCCCTTCGAGAAACACCCGGTTATGTGGCCAGCAGCGTGCCGTACAGCAGAACGGCAGGATGGCACGCATCCGTTCCGGATAGGCCATTGCCCAGAACAGCGTCTGCATGCCGCCCATGGACCAGCCGCTGACCAGGGCGAGCTGCCAGTCGTCGCCATACAACCGATCGAGCAACGCCTTCTGCGCCCTCACGTTGTCCAGCAGGCCGACCCGCGGGAAGTCCGCTGCGCCCTGACCGGGCGCAGCGTTGCTCGGCGAAGTCGACCAGCCTGCACCGAACAGGTTGGTCAGCACTACGCAGTAATCGCCACCTGCCAGCGGGCCATCCGCACCAAGCAGGGGCAGGCTGCCCCAATGTGTGCCGCCGTAGTAGCTCGGAATCAGCACGAGGTTGTCCCGCGCGCGGTTCGGCGTGCCCACTACCTGATAGCAGAGCCGCGCATTGCGCAGGCGTTCGCCGTTTTCGAGGCGCATTTCGCCCAGCGCAAAAAATTTCTTTTCCCTTTTTATTTCAATCATCTGCGTGACTCCTACAGTGGCGCGAAGGGCGCCAGGCGGCACCAGCGTCGGCCCGTTTCTATACACGCTGGCATGTATATTGGATGAAGGAATCGTGCCAGCGGCCCCGGCCGCCATTCATGACTCCAAGGAGCGCAAGCCGATGACCAGCTTTCCCCTCTCCTCCGTCGAGGAGTTGAAACAGCAGTTGCAGGACAAGGGTGTGAAGTACGCGATGGCCAGCTACGTCGACATCCACGGCGTGATCAAGGGCAAGTTCGTCCCAATCGCCCATCTCGGCCAGATGCTCCGCGGCTCCGAGCTCTACACCGGTGCGGCGCTGGACGGCGTCCCGCAGGAGATCAGCGACAACGAGGTGGGCGCGATGCCAGACCCGGCGACCGCCACCCAGTGCAGCTGGAACCGCGATCTCGCCTGGTTCGCCAGCGATCTCTACCTGGACGGCAAGCCCTTCGACGCCTGCTCGCGCGGCATCCTCAAGCGCCAGACCGAAGCCGCTGCAGCGCTGGGCTACACCTTCAACCTGGGCATCGAGACCGAGTTCTTCCTGTTCAAGGACACCCCGGATGGCGGCTTCGCGCCCATTTCCGAGCGCGACGACATGGCCAAGCCCTGCTACGACCCGCGCCTGCTGATGGACAACCTGCCCATCGTCGACGAACTGGTACAGGCGATGAACGAGATGGGCTGGGGCGTCTACTCCTTCGACCACGAGGACGCCAACGGCCAGTTCGAAACCGATTTCAAGTACACCGACGCCCTCGGCATGGCCGACCGCTTCGTGTTCTTCCGCATGATGGCCAACGAGATCGCCCGCAAGCACGGCGCCTTCGCCACCTTCATGCCCAAGCCCTCGGCCAACCGCACCGGCAGCGGCGCGCACTACAACATGTCGCTAGCCGACATCGAGACCGGCAAGAATCTGTTCGAAGTCGATGGCGAAGACCCCTACGGCTGCGGCGTGACCCCGCTGGCCTATCACTTCATCGCTGGGGTACTGAAACATGCCAAGGCCATCTGCGCGGTCATCGCGCCTACGGTCAACAGCTACAAGCGGCTGATCCGCAAGGGCGCCATGTCCGGCTCGACCTGGGCGCCGGTGTTCTGCTGCTACGGCAACAACAACCGCACCAACATGCTGCGCATTCCATCCCAGGGCGCGCGGGTCGAATGCCGCGCCGCCGACATCGGCTGCAACCCCTACCTCGGTGCCGCGATGATCCTCGCCGCCGGCCTGGAGGGCATCCGCGACAAGCTCGATCCCGGCCAGCCGCACCGCGAGAACATGTATCACTACAGCGAACGGGAGGTCGCGCAGATGGGTATCGAGACCCTGCCGCGCACCCTCAGCGAAGCCATCGACGCCTTCGAGGCCGACCCGCTGTCGCGCCAGGTGTTCGGCGATGCCATGTACCAGGCCTTTGTCGAGTTCAAGCGCGACGAATGGAATGCCTACCACACCCATGTTTCCGACTGGGAAATCCAGCGCTATCTGAAGTTCTTCTGAACCGGGAGTACCGCCATGCACGGCACCATGATGAAAAAGCTGCTTTGCGCCGGGGCCATTGCCCTCGCCGCCCTCGCCCCGCTGGCCCAGGCGGAGGAGAAAAAGACCTTCAACCTGGCCTGGACCATTTACGTCGGCTGGATGCCCTGGAAGTACGTCGACGAGTCGGGAATCATGAAGAAATGGGCCGACAAGTACGGGATCGAGGTGAACATCAGCCAGATCAACGACTACGTCGAGTCCATCAACCAGTACAGCGCCGGCCAGTTCGACGGCGTGGTCGCCACCAGCATGGATGCGCTGTCGATTCCGGCGGCCGGTGGCGTCGACACCACCGCGCTGATCGTCGGCAGCTACTCCAACGGCAACGACGGCCTGGTGATGAAGGGCACCAGCGATCTCAAACAGATCAAGGGCCAACAGGTGCACCTGGTGGAACTGTCGGTGTCGCATTACATCCTGGCCAAGGCGCTGGACAGCGTAGGCCTGTCGGAGAAGGACGTGCAGGTGGTCAACACCTCCGACGCCGACATCGTCGCTGCCTTCAGCACGGCCGATGTACGCAACGTGGCGACCTGGAGTCCGCTGCTGCAGGAAGTCGCCGCCACACCGGATGCACATCAGGTCTTCGACTCGGCCAGCGTGCCGGGCCATGTCAAGGACCTGCTGATCGTCAACAGCGAGACGCTGGCCGACAACCCCGCGTTCGGCAAGGCAGTCACCGGCGCCTGGTACGAGGTGATGGCAATCATGGCCAGCGACACGCCGCAAGGCGCCGAGCTACGCGCCCAGCTGGGCGCAGCTTCCGGTACCGACCAGGCCGGCTACGAGGCGCAACTCAAGGGCACCCACATGTTCTATCAGCCAGCCGAAGCGGTCGCCTTCATCTCCGGCGAACCGGCCCACGAAGCGATGGACAGCGTGCGCAAGTTCTCCTTCGACCACGGCCTGCTGGGCGACGGTGCCGATTCGGCGGACTTTGTCGGTATCGCCATGCCGGCCGGCGCGCTCGGTGATCAGGGCAATCTCAAGCTGCGCTTCGACACCACCTACATGAAGATGGCCGCCGACGGCGCTCTGTGAGGGCTTGCCACGCAGCGGGCCTTGCCGGCACGCTGCGTGGCCGCCGCGCATTTCGAGGAGCCTCATGCGCCGTACCAAAGAAGACGCCGAACAGACCCGCCTCAAGATCATCGCCGCGGCGCTCGAGCTGTTCAGCCGCAACGGCTATTCGAACACCACCCTGGCGATGATCGCCGAGGCCGCCGGCTTCAGCCGTGGCCCGATCTACTGGCACTTCAAGAGCAAGGACGAGCTGTACGAAGCGGTGCTGGCCTACTCCCAGGAGCCGCTGGAGCAGCTGATCGAGCAGAGTCGCCAGCTGGCCGGTAGCCCGCAGGCTGCGCTGGAGCACTTCGTCGGCGAATGGTTTCGCCTGCTGCTGGACGAGCGCTGGTATCGGCAGTCCTTCGAGATCCTGCTGAACAAGACCGAACTCACCGCGCAGATGGCGAGCACCCTGAAACGCGAACGCAAGCTCACCCGTGCCATGGTGCAGTTGCTGGAAGAGCTGATTGCCAAGGCGCACGCGGATGAAGGATCGGCGCGATCACTGGCCTTGCTGCTCTATTCGAGCCTGATGGGCATCACCCATACCTGGCTGCTGTCGCCCAAGCTCTTTTCGCTGAGGGAACAGGCACCGTTTCTCACCAGACGTCTGTTGAGCTCGCTGGCGCCGGGCTTGGAGATGGCAGGCGGGACAAGCGGAACGGGTCGATCAGCCGAGTAGCCGCGGACGCTTGAGCTTGTTCAGCAGAGCGGGCCGAAGCGCGGCGGCATCGGCATCGATGGAGGCGATCAAGCCAGCGATTTCAGCGCGCGACAGCGAGATGCGGCACGGCAGGCCGGTCAGCAGCAGGGATTCGCCAGTGGCCTCATCGAGCAACATCACGCGCACCGTGGTTGGCGAGTCCACCCAAAGTCGCCGTTCAGGTTGCACTGGCCTGCGGTACTACACCCGATGACTGTGGCATCCATATCGCCGGCACCACCGATCTGGGCCGCAAAGCAGATCACGATCTGCTGACTCTACCCTCACCGTATCTGCTGGAAACAGCTGTGTTGCAAAGCAGCATTCGTTGGGAAACTCAGCGCGGCTGCCCGTCTAAGTGCTCGTTCTGCCAGCACCGTGAGCCAGGCATACGTCTCAAGCATCAATGGTTTGATGGCCATCGGCTGATCCCGGCTTTCGTGAGTGCGTACTTGATGAGCTAATGGCGCATGCAGACATTGCAGTGAATACCACTCACTTGACTGCGGAAGCCTTGGCAATCGAATTGGAGCGGAGGATCAGACGGCTCCCGCTCAGCTGAGCAAACATGCTCGTGGCCGGATCGCTGATCATGCGTTCGCACCGGCCATGCTACGCGACTCTTCCGGTAGACTGCTGCCAGCCCCAATGGGGAATCTTTATTCGCGCGCCCAAGGAATTTCCTGGATGGACTCAAAGCAGCTGACCCAAGGCCTGCACCAGGCTTTTTTTGCTGAAAACCATCGAATCGTCTTCTGGTATGACCCCGAGCAAAACTTTGCCGATGCACTGAACGAGCTCGA
>DWSB01000008.1:0-24463 GCA_018245095.1 Mysoria galgala
TCGGAGACCGTGGTGCATCCGCGCACGCGCAACACCTTGGCGTTCGTCCCGGCTCAGTTCAACGAGTTCGAGGTGACACCGAAAGAGCGCGAGCTGATCGACATCTGCAAAGAGGAGAAGGCACAGGGTCGCAAGGTCCTGGCCTACACGGTCTATACCGGCACGCGCGACACCACGTCGCGCCTGAAGGTGCTGCTGGAGCAGGAGGGCTTCAAAGTGGCGGTGCTGCGCGCGAGCGTGGACGCCAGCCGCCGCGAAGACTGGATCGCCGAGCAACTGGACCGTGGCATCGACGTGCTCATCACTAACCCCGAGCTGGTCAAGACGGGGCTGGACCTGTTGGAGTTCCCGACGATCGTGTTCATGCAGTCGGGCTACAACGTGTACTCGCTCCAGCAGGCGGCACGCCGCTCCTGGCGCATCGGGCAAAAGCAGCCCGTGCGCGTGATCTACCTTGGCTATGCCGGTTCTTCGCAGATGACCTGCCTGGAGCTGATGGCCAAGAAGATCATGGTCTCGCAGTCCACCTCGGGCGACGTGCCTGAATCCGGGCTCGATGTTCTGAACCAGGATGGTGATTCCGTCGAGGTCGCACTGGCCCGGCAATTGGTCGCCGCCTGAACTTCACACAATGCCGACGACCGAGAGGTCGTCGGCTTTTTTTCAGTGCCTTGCATCGTCAAATTGCACCTTGCCGTACACGCTTGGACAGTGATTCAGCGCCCTCTTTGCGCTCGCTGTACCGATCCACCAGATACGGGACCGCGTCGCGCGTGAGCAGCGTGAACTTCATCAGTTCTTCCATCACGTCCACGATGCGGTCGTAATAGGCCGAGGGCTTCATGCGCCCGACCTCGTCGAACTCCTGGTATGCCTTGGCGACCGAGGACTGGTTCGGGATGGTCAGCATCCGCATCCAGCGGCCGAGCACGCGCATCTGGTTGACCGCGTTGAAGGACTGCGAGCCGCCCGACACCTGCATCACCGCCAGCGTCTTGCCCTGGGTCGGGCGCACCGCGCCGACCGACAGCGGAATCCAGTCGATCTGCGTCTTCATCAGGCCGGTCATCGCGCCGTGGCGCTCCGGCGAACTCCACACCATGCCTTCGGCCCATTGCACCAGTTCGTGCAGTTCCTTGACCTTGGGGTGATCAGCGGGTGCATCGTCCACCAGCGGCAGGCCGGACGGATTGAACAATCGGGTTTCACCGCCCAGCGCCCGCAGGATGCGGGCGGCTTCTTCGGCTGCGAGGCGGCTGAACGAGCGTTCGCGCAGCGAGCCGTAGAGCAGCAGGAAGCGCGGCGCGTGGGTGGTCCGTGCCGGCGCGAACAGGTGTTCGGCGTCTGGTTGCTGGAACAGCGCCGCGTCGATGTTTGGCAGGTCGAGGCGGGCTTCAGACACGACGGCCTTTCTCATCAACCAGCGGCTCGCCGTCTTCCTTGTTGAACGCGCCGCGCTGCGGTTGCGGCAGAAGGTCGAGCACGGCTTCCGATGGCCGGCACAGGCGCACACCCAGCGGCGTGACCACGATCGGCCGGTTGATGAGAATGGGATGCTGGAGCATGAAACCGATCAGGTCGTCGTCGCTCCACTTCGGGTTGCCCAGGTCGAGTTCGGCATAGGGCGTACCTTTCTCGCGCAGTATGTCCCGCACCGGCACGCCCATCGCCGCGATCAGCGCCTGGAGCGTGTCGCGGCCGGGCGGCGTCTTCAGGTACTCGATGATGGTCGGTTCCTCGCCGCTGTTGCGGATCAGGCCCAGCACGTTGCGCGATGTGCCGCAGGCTGGGTTGTGGTAGATCGTGATGGTGCTCATGGATGCCTCTTGGAGATTACGAAGTGGTCGCGCGGCGTTCGTACCAGCCGCGTGAGCGGTTGACCACCCGCACCACCAGCAGCATGACCGGCACCTCGATGAGCACGCCGACCACTGTTGCGAGTGCCGCACCGGAATGGAAGCCGAATAGGCTGATGGCGGCGGCCACGGCCAGCTCGAAGAAGTTGCTGGCACCAATCAACGCGGATGGCCCAGCGACGCAGTGCTTTTCGCCCGCCTGGCGGTTGAGCCAGTACGCCAGCCCGGAATTGAAGAACACCTGGATCAGGATCGGCACCGCGAGCATGGCGATCACCAGCGGCTGCCGGATGATGGCCTCGCCTTGGAAGGCGAACAGCAGCACCAGCGTCAGCAACAGCGCGGCGATGGACAACGGGCCGATGCGTTCCAGTGCCCTGTCGAACGCGGCCTGTCCCTTGCGCAGCAGCGCCCGGCGCCAAAGCTGGGCCAGGATGACCGGAATGACGATGTACAAACCCACCGACACCAGCAAGGTGTCCCAAGGCACCGTGATCGAGGACAGGCCCAGCAGCAGGCCGACGATGGGTGCGAAGGCGAGCACCATGATGGTGTCGTTCAAGGCCACTTGCGACAGCGTAAATGCCGGATCGCCGCCAGTCAGTCGGCTCCAAACGAAAACCATTGCGGTGCACGGTGCGGCAGCCAGCAGGATCAGGCCGGCGATGTAGCTGTCGAGTTGGTCGGCGGGCAGCCAATCAGCAAAAGCGTGGCGGATGAAGATCCACGCCAGAAGTGCCATTGAGAACGGCTTGACGGCCCAATTGATGAACAGCGTGATCCCCATGCCTCGCCAATGCTGGCGCACCTGGCCGAGCGCGGCGAAGTCCACCTTCAGCAGCATAGGGATGATCATCACCCAGATCAGCAAGCCCACCGGCAGGTTGACTTGAGCGATCTCCATGCGGCCGATGGCCTGGAATGCGGCGGGCGCGAACTGGCCCAGAGCGATACCCGCGATGATGCACACCGCCACCCATAGCGTCAGGTAACGCTCAAAGCCGCTCATGGCGGAGTTTGCTGGCGCGGGGCCGGCGGTATCGGTTGCGCTCATCGGTTCAGGCCTCACTGGCGGCCGATGTCGCGCAGTTCGCGCTGCAACGACATGGCATCTAGACTCTTGATCGGCAGCGACAGGAACAACTCGATGCGTCGGCGCAGCGTCATGGCGGTATCGAAGAACGCCTTGCTTTGTCGTTCCAAGGAGCCTTCCACGGCAGCCGGGTCAGGCACGCCCCAATGCGCCGACACCGGCTTGCCCGGCCATAGAGGACAAGCCTCGCCGGCTGCGTTGTCGCAGACGGTGAAGATGAAATCGAACACCGGCGCATCGGGCTTCACGAACTCGTCCCAGCTCTTGCTGCGGTAGCCCGTTGTCGGAAGGTGCAGCCGCTCCAGCGTGGCGAGCGCCAGCGGGTGAACTTCGCCTTTCGGATGGCTACCTGCCGACCAGGCGTGAAACCGCCCCTGGCCCATGTCGTTGAGGATGCCTTCGGCGAGGATGGAGCGGGCCGAATTGCCCGTACAGATGAACAAGGCGTTGTAAGTGGTATCGGTCATGGTCAGCAGCAGGTCTTGGATGGAGAAACCTCGCATACGCCACCTTGGCAGCAATGCTCGGTCAGGTAGCCGATGAGGCCGTTCATGTGGCCGTACTCGGCCCGATAGATCAGGTTGCGACCCTGCTGCTCGATGGTGACGAGGCCGGCATGGGCCAGCTCCTTCAAGTGGAAGGACAAGGTGTTGCGGGCCACGTCGAGCTGGTCGGCTAGCGTGCTTGGCGTCAGTCCGCCCGGGCCAGCAACGACCAAGGCGCGGAACACGCGCAGGCGCTGGGTGTGAGCCAGGGCGTTTAAGGCGGAAATGGCTTGATCTTCTTGCATGGTTCGATAATACAACAATTATTGAATCAATGTGCAAACCACAGTTGGGTTTGCGGGTTGCGCTATGTGTTGGACTGCAAAAGCGGGTAGCTCCCAGTTCGCATTCCTGACTGACCGCGCCGCCGCGCGCGGCCAAGGTATCGGCATCGCAACAGAAGAGCCGATGCCATGCCCGCAATCCATGTATCCCGGCACTTGGTCGGCGCCGGCCTCCTGGCCGCAGCCCTGGCCAGTGGCTGCGCGACCACCACGGCGCCGCTCGCACCCGATGCCATCGAGGAAGTCTCGGCCGCGCCCGAACCCGAGGCGCCCGAGTACATCCCGGTCGTGCGCTACGGCCGCTACACGCTGGTCGAGTTGGCACCCACGGCAGCGCAGCGCGACCTGCTGTTGCAGACCATCGACGTGTCCATGCCCGAGGATGCCCGCGCCACGGTCGGCGACGGGATGCGGCATGTGCTCAAGCGCAGCGGCTACGGCCTTTGCGAGACCGCGCATGCCGTGATCGAACTGTACGCGCTGCCGCTGCCGGCGGCACATCTGCATCTCGGCCCCATGACCTTGCGCCATGCGCTGCTCACGCTGGCTGGGCCGTCCTGGGAACTGCACGCGGATGACCGCGCACGGCAAATCTGCTTCGATCGGCCCGGCGACCGTGCAGTCGCCGAGTCCCCATCCGGGCCACTCGCCACCGAGACGGTGCAGACGTTCCCGCTGGCGCCTGCGGTTTCGGGAGGCCAGCCATGAATGCCTCGCATCCCGCCCAACGCTCAACCGCGGCGGTTGTCATACAGAGCCTGTTCTGGCTTTGGCTGATCGGCCTCAGTGTCATCGTGGCGCTGGGCTACCTGGCGATGCGCGATCAAACCGACCAGGATCGGCTGGATTCCCGCCTGCAGCGCCTGGAAGCGCAGGCGACTGGCCTGGCCGAGACCATCGAGGCCATCCAGCAGCGCCCAGCCGTCGCAACGGCCGCTGACCTCAAGGACACCCGCCAAGTCCTGGAAGCACGCGCTGCCCAGGTCGAGAAGTCGCTGAGCGGCTATGCCGCCGCTGATGACCTTCAGGCGCTACGCGCCGAAATCGAGCAGATCAAGACGCGCCAGACCGCCGCGCGTGCCGCAGCCCCCGCCCAGCCGCGCGCATCACGCCCGGCCGCCGCCTCCAAGGCCGAACCGCCGCCGCTGCCGTTCCGCGTCGTCGGCGCCGAACTGCGCGCTGGCCAGCGCAGCGTGTCCGTCGCGCCGAGCACCGGGGACTTCATGCCCGCCCAACTTCAGGTGCTGCTGCCCGGGGATGCGGTCGGCCCGTGGCGCCTGCAGGCGATCGAGGGCAACACCGCAGTGTTCCAGGCCGGCAACCAGACCCGCCGTGTGGCGATTCCCTGACCGGAGCACCCCATGAAGCCGTCGATCCTCCTTTCCGCGCTCGTGTTGGCGTCGGTGCAGTGGCCCATCTGGGCGCAGCAGCCCGCAACGGCCCCGGCGCGCAATGCGCAAAGCCAGGAGCGCCCGCTGGCCGCCCGCGTGCTGGACGATCGGGCGGCCAGTGAATGGGGCCTGCAACCGCAGGAGTGGACTCGCTATCGCGAGCTGATGGACGGGCCGCTGGGCATCTACTCGCCCAACCTGGACCCGCTGTCCGCCCTGGGCATCGAGGCACGCACTGACGAAGAGCGGCGGCGCTACGCAGAGCTGCAGGTGCAGGTCGAAGCGCGCCGCGTCGAGAAGCTGCTCGCCTACCAGCGCGCCTACGACGAAGCCTGGCAGCGCCTGAACCCCGGCATGCAGCGCGTGAACCTGCCCGACGACAAGCCCGGCGCCGGTCCCGTGCGTGGTAGAGGCCGCACCGCGGTGTTCGTCAAGGATGGCTGCGCTGCCTGCGGGCAGCTCGTACAGCGTCTGCAATCCTCAGGCGCCGATTTCGACCTGTACATGGTCGGAAGCCGCCAGGACGACGCGCGCATCCGCGACTGGGCCAAGCGCGCGCAGATCGACCCGGCGCGCGTGCGCGCCGGCAGCATCACGCTCAACCACGATGGCGGCCGCTGGCTGTCGCTGGGCCTGCCCGGTGATTTGCCCGCAGCCGTGCGCGAGGTGAACGGCCAATGGCAGCGCCAGCCGTAGCTGCCCCCGTATCGCAGTTCTTGCGCGCACTGGTGCTCTCTGCAGGCGTGTATGCCAGCACCCCCCATGCCCAGGAGGTGCCGCCACCGGCCTACCAGCTTGCCGCCCAGCGCGCGGGCATCCCTTCGACGGTGCTCTACGCCGTGGCCTTGCAGGAGAGCGGCATCCGGCGCAACGGGCGCATCGTCCCATGGCCGTGGTCCCTCAACGTCGCCGGCCAATCGCGCCGCTTCGCCACGCGCGCCGACGCCTGCGCTGGCCTGCAGCAGGCGATGCGCGCCACGCCGCACACGCGCATCGACGCGGGCCTGGGCCAGATCAACCTTGGCTACCACAAGCACCGCTTCACCGGCGCGTGCGATCTGCTGGACCCGTACCGCAACCTCGCCGTTGCCGCCGAGATCCTGAAGGAGCAGCACACCCCCGGCGAGGACTGGCTGCTGGCGATCGGCCGCTACCACCGCCCCGCTGGCGGCGAGCCCGCCGTCCGCTATCGGCGCAGCGTGTCCCGCCACCTTGCCCGCGTGCAGGGCACGCGCCCAACCGCCGCGGTCTTCGCCGCGCGCCAGGAGACCTCCCCATGACGAAACCCCATCCGGTCCAACTCGCGCTCACGGGCCTGCTCATGCTGCTGTCAGGCCTGCCGCTGGCCTCGCGTGCTGGCGAGCCGCTGATCGTGGTCGAGGACCGTGGCGGCACGTCGGCATTGCCGTACTACGAAGCCCTGAACCTCCAGCCGCGCGCCAACGCGCCGGCCCGCCCCCCCATCCCGACGCCCCGGGTTCCCGCCACGCCAGCGGACGAAGCCGCGATGCTGCCGGTGCGCAGCAGCAAGCTCACGCCCGGTACCGTCGCGCGGCGCGTGATCGAAGCGCCCGGCCTGCGGCCGTTCGCGGTCATCGGCGACGACGAGGCTTCCCGGGTCTGGTTGCAGCGCCGCGCCGCCGCTTTGCGTGAACGCGGCGCGGTCGGCCTGGTGGTCAACGTCGAGACCGCGCAGAGCCTGGCACGGCTGCGCGCTCTGGTGCCTGGCGTACCGCTCGCGCCCGTGGCCGGCGACGACCTGGCCGATCGCCTGGGCCTGCGGCACTACCCGGCGCTGATCACGGCCACCGGCATCGAGCAATGAAGCCATGTCAGGCAAACAGCCGGTCGAGGTTCTGCTACGCCCAGCGGTGGAGCTATACACCGTCGCGGCGTGTGCAGGCGCCGCGTTTCTGTGCCTGGTGGCCCCATGGTCGCTCGCGCTGAGCCCGGCCATGGGCATCGGCAGCGCCTTGGCGTTCGGCGCCTACGGCGCGATCCGCTACCGCGATGCCCGCATCATCCTGCGCTACCGGCGCAACATCCGCCGTCTGCCGCGTTACGTGATGACCAGCAAGGACGTGCCGGTCAGCCAGCAGCGCCTATTCGTGGGGCGCGGCTTTCTCTGGGAGCAGAAGCACACGCATCGGCTGATGCAGACGTACCGGCCCGAGTTCCGCCGCTACGTCGAGCCGACGCCGGCCTACCGGCTGGCCAGGCGCCTGGAGGAACGGCTGGAGTTCGCGCCATTGCCGCTCTCTCGCCTGCCGAAGCTCACCGGCTGGGACGTGCCTTTCAACCCCGTGCGCCCGTTGCCGCCTGTCGGCGGCCTGCCAAGGCTGCACGGCATCGAGCCCGACGAAGTGGACGTCAGCCTGCCGCTGGGCGAGCGCGTCGGGCACTCGCTGGTGCTGGGCACCACGCGGGTGGGCAAGACGCGCCTGGCCGAATTGTTCGTCACGCAGGACATCCGCCGCAGGAATGCTGCCGGCGAGCATGAGGTCGTCATCGTCATCGACCCCAAGGGGGATGCCGATCTCTTGAAACGGATGTACGTCGAAGCCCAGCGCGCTGGCCGCGAAGGCGAGTTCTACATCTTCCACTTGGGCTGGCCGGAAATCAGCGCCCGCTACAACGCCGTGGGCCGCTTCGGTCGGATCTCGGAAGTGGCGACACGCATCGCGGGGCAGCTCTCCGGCGAAGGCAACAGCGCGGCGTTCCGCGAGTTCGCATGGCGCTTCGTGAACATCATCGCCCGCGCCCTGGTGGAACTGGGGCAGCGCCCGGACTACATGCTGATCCAGCGCCACGTCATCAACATCGACGCGCTGTTCATTGAGTACGCCCAGCACTACTTTGCCAAGACGGAGCCCAAGGCCTGGGAGGTGATCGTCCAGATCGAGGCCAAGCTCAACGAGAAGAACATCCCAAGGAACATGATCGGGCGCGAGAAGCGTGTGGTGGCGCTGGAGCAATACCTCTCCCAGGCGCGCAACTACGACCCTGTGCTCGATGGCCTGCGCTCGGCGGTGCGCTACGACAAGACCTACTTCGACAAGATCGTTGCATCGCTGCTGCCGCTGCTGGAAAAGCTCACGAGCGGCAAGATCGCCCATCTCCTGGCGCCGAACTACTCCGACCTGGCCGACCCGCGCCCGATCTTCGACTGGATGCAGGTCATCCGAAAGCGGGCCATCGTCTATGTGGGTCTGGATGCGTTGTCTGACGCCGAGGTCGCCGCAGCGGTCGGCAATTCGATGTTCTCTGACCTGGTTTCGGTGGCCGGACACATCTACAAGCACGGAATCGACGATGGCCTGCCGGGCGCATCGGCTGGTGCGCGCGTGCCGATCAACGTGCATGCGGACGAGTTCAATGAATTGATGGGTGACGAGTTCATTCCGCTCATCAACAAGGGCGGTGGCGCGGGCCTACAAGTCACCGCCTACACGCAAACGCTTTCGGACATCGAGGCCCGCATCGGAAATCGCGCGAAGGCCGGCCAAGTGATCGGGAATTTCAACAATTTATTCATGTTGCGCGTGCGCGAGACGGCCACCGCGGAACTGCTGACGAGGCAGTTGCCGAAGGTCGAGGTCTATACGACCACCATCGTCTCGGGCGCGACGGACAGCTCAGACATCCGCGGCGCGACGGACTTCACGTCGAACACCCAGGACCGCATCAGCATGTCCAGCGTGCCGATGATCGAGCCGTCACACGTCGTCGGTCTGCCCAAGGGCCAGTGCTTCGCGCTGCTGCAGGGCGGCCAGCTTTGGAAGGTACGCATGCCGCTGCCGGCGCCGGACCCGGATGAAGTGATGCCGGCGGACCTGCAGCAACTGGCCGGGTACATGCGCCAGAGCTACAGCGAGGCCACGCAGTGGTGGGAGTTCACCAGCTCGCCGGCCTTGCAGGATGCGGCCTTGCCCGACGACCTGCTGGACGATGCCGCTGCGGCCGAGCCCGGCGCGGTGGCCACTGGCGCCGACGATGGCTCGGGCAACGAGGCCGTGCCATGAAGGATGCCACCTCGACCGCGCAGCGGGAGCAGAACCAACGCCAAGGCTTGATCGTCGGCACCATCACCTTACCGTTCCGGCTGCTCGGGGTGCTCATTGGCTCGCTGCTGTTCTCGATCGTGGTGGAGTGCGTCGGCATGCACCTGTTCTGGAAGGACCAGGGCTGGCGCCACTCCCAGCAGATGCTGCAGTACGAACTCGGGCACCTGTCCAACCACTTCACGCGCAGCGTGGTGGTGCAGGAGCCCGGGCGCACGGCGCACGAGCTGGTGGATACCGGGTACGAGTGGGTGTTCGTGCGCTCGGGGTTGCTGGAGCGCATGAGCCAGACCGCCGAGCGCGTCCGCGCGCCCAGCCACGGGCAGAGCCGCAACTTCCGCTACTACATCAGCCAGGTCTATGTCTGGGCCGAAAGCTACCTGATCGCTGCGGCCTTCACGACGCTCACCTTCCTGGTGCGCCTGCTGGTCCTGGTGCTCACGCTGCCGCTGATCCTCACGGCGGCATTCGTCGGCCTGATTGACGGCCTGGTGCGACGGGATGTGCGCCGGTTCGGCGCGGGCCGCGAATCCGGCTTCATCTACCACCGCGCGAAGGCCAGCCTGATGCCGTTGGCCGTGCTGCCTTGGGTCACCTATCTCGCTCTGCCCATATCGGTGCATCCTCTGGTCATCCTGCTGCCCAGCGCGGCGATGCTGGGGATGGCAGTCAGCCTGACCGCAGGCAGCTTCAAGAAGTACTTATGAGGTGACACGGGCGGCACTGCTCTGCAAAGCCGTGTGCCGTTCATCGGTTCTGCAGGGTATCAAGAGCAGCATCCAACGCCGTAACCGCCTCGACGACCGTTCTTACCGTCGCCCGATCGAACTCATGATCGCGCTGAGCGTCGTGCACACCGCTATTGAGGTAACCCCATTCAATACTCGTACCGCTGACATTGAGCAGCCTGACCAACGCCCCTACGGCATCCGGCGCACCCGCATGTTGCGCCGCGATACGCTCGACGGCCGACCGCAACTTGGTGCATTTATTGTTCAGCTCCCAAGGCGCGCGGGGCCCGCTCAGCTTGATGTCGATCCGGCCGTCCGCCCGCCGACCCAGCCACGTCCACAGGCGGTCCGTCAGACTCTCCAGCGCCGGCCGGGCCTGGCGCAGTGCCTCGCGTTTCTCGTCAGCCGCCAACGCCTGCTGGGCCAGAAGAACATAGTTCTTCGCTGGCGGGTCGCTGTCGACCCGCAGTTCGTGCTCTCCCTGATGCGGGAGAAACTTGTAGCGCTTGATGGCCGCGGCGCGGCGCACGCCCAACTCCTGCTGGATGCGGTGCAGGAACTCCTCTGCGTGCGAGGTGAGGATAACCTGCTTGCCGTGGAGCAAACCGTCCTCGAAGAAGGTACGCCAGATGCCATCGCGATGGTCGTCGTCTATCGCATTGACGACGTCATCGAAGATGACCACGGGGCAGCCCTGCGCGAGGTTCTTGGCAAGCAGAATCGCCAGACCCAAGCATTTGATGTGCCCTTCGCTGAAGACGATCAACGCGTCGTAGCGCACGCCCGGCTCGCCGGCGAACTCCACCTCGATCTTGCCGTTCTCGGCCACGGGCAACCACAGCGCGTGCAGCAGATCGCCGGGCGGATCGGCCCGGTTGAATGCGTTGTAGAGATGGCGGGCTTGGTCTCCCAGCCCCTGTAGCAGAACCCCCGGCAGAGCGGTCAGGTATGCCTGAATCTCGGGTAGGAAGCCGTCGTAGGCGGCCTTGACCCGCTGATGGTGCACCACCACCGGCATTTCGTCCGTGGCCGCCTGGATCAGGCCGCGGTTCGCGTCGTCGAATTGGGCCACGGTTTGGCGGGCGGCCGCCAGCTCCTGATCCGCAGTCGTGCGCATGGTCCGCAGCCGTTCGATCTCCAGCTGATGCTGTTGCAGGCGGTCGCGCTCCTGGGCCATCGCGCCGCGCTGGGCATGCACGTCGCGCGCCTGCGCGTCGAAGCCTTCGATGATCTGTGCGATCCGTAAGAGGGCTTGCCAGGCGCGCTGGTCCCCATTCACCCAGCCGCCGAGCCAATTGCCCGCCGACGTGGGAGGCAGCAGTGGCAGGCCCGCGGCCTGCGATTCGGCAGGACAAGCGACCCCAGCCGCCGCCACCACGCGGCGCATTTCGTCCCACAGCGCTCGGACCGCCTCGCTCAACTGCGTCCGATGCCCGGCCTCTTGCTGCTGCAGGACGGCCAGTTGCGCGAGCTGCTCCAGGCCCATTCGCGCCCTGGCGAACGGGTCCTGTGCCACAGCGGCCAGTCCGGTTCCACATGCCGGACACGCGGTCGCCCCGTCCGCCAACGCTTGCACGGCCTCGTAGAGCTTCGCGTACGACACCTCGCCCGCGCGGGCCGCGAGTTGCGCGGAAGACGCTTGCCACAGTCCCTGGACGCGGTAGGCCTCTGCCAGCAACGCTTGCAGGCGGGCCTGGGTCACCTCGTGAATGGCAGGCGGGTTGGCGTCCAGCTGAGCCTGGACATACGGTAGCCGTCCTTGCTGCTGCGGCGTACCCAGCAGCCAGTCCACGCAGGCTTGATAGGTCGCGCCAGGTGACATGCGCTGCGCCAAAGCTTGTTCCAGGCCCTCGACCGCTGCGATCTTCTGCGGGTAGGCGGCGATGGTCTGTTCGGAGCTCGCCAACCGCAGGCGACGCTGCGCCAGCTGCGCCGCCTGCACGCCGGCAAGCATCAGGTCCTGATCGAGCGAGGGGTTGAAGCCGCGCACGAACTCGCTGAACTGGTCCACGCCGAACAGGGTGGCGATGAGCTGGCGCTGATCGCTCGGGGTCCGCGCGGCGATTCGGGCGAAATCGTCGAGGCGGTTCTTCTCGATGAAGCAGAAGCGATACTCAGCTTCGTCGGGCTGGACGGCCTGCGCTTCGCCCGCCGCCGTAGACGACAGGACTGGCGCGACGTGGCGGCGCAGGCGAGCGTTGTTGCAGTACGTCCGCTGGTCGACCCGCTTGGCCTGCGCTTCGCTGATCGAACCGAGCATCGCCACTTCCAAGGCTTCGCAGAAGCTGCTCTTGCCGGTGCCGTTGGCACCGTAGACCAAGGTGATGTCATGGCTGAGGTCGAACGTCTCCTGCCGCATGAATCCTCGAAACGGCCCGACTTCGAGCTGGTGCAGTCGCCCGAGCGCCGGCCCGTTTTCGGGGCCGCGCGCGTCCCCGTCGTAGGCGACAGGCATTTGCGCCAGATGCGCGATGGCCAGCGGCGCCAAGCGCGTGGAGCGCCCCCGGCGTGCAGCACCGACCTCGGCCAGTGGCTGCAGGTGATCGAGCACCAGGTGCGCCAGCCGGCGCACGTCGTCGTGCACGTGCCGCTGCGCCAAGTGCGCCAGGAACCGGTGGTACTCCGAACGTATGCTTGCCACAGCGCCCCCTCACTTGGTCAACCACTGACCGTAAGCCTCCACATCGATCATGGGGACCGTTCCACTGAACTGAAGCTGCGCGATCAGCTTGAAAAGAAACGCGGTCGCCGGCTTGTTTTCGTTGGTGTAGCTGTACGCGCCGCTGGCTTGGTCATAGAAAAAGTGCCCGTGGGCGGCAACGCATCCGATGTCCAGACGCCCCTCGGTGAGGTTTGCGTTCAGCGCCTTGTCCATGGATGGACCCAATGCAGGACTCCATTCGCTCTCGAAGGTGAGCAAGCCACCCAGAATCGGAATCAACGGCTTCGCTGGGTAGGTCCCGCCAGCGTGCGGGATCGGCAGGCTCGTGCGGTGCAGCCTGCGCACACTGGCGACCTTCTCCTGGGCATAGGCCACAAGCCCCGCGTCAGCCGTCTGCTTGGCCTCGAAAACGGCGTACACGCTTTCGGCTGGAATGATCGTCTCGTTCTCGTAGGTGAAGATAAAAGGCGAATATTGCCGATCAAACACCACCACATCGATCTGCTGGCTGAAGTTCCCCAGGCTGTCCACCACATGCGCCTTGGCCGCCTGGTACCGTTTGGGCAGATAGGTATCCAGCATGTCGATCCAGACGTTCTCGCTCGCATCCCCCTTCGTACCCGGGTGACCGAAGGTCTTGCGTACTACGGACAAGCGCTGCTGGATGTCCTCATGCAGGGACGACAGGAGCTGGGAAAGCGACCACTGGGACATGCTGTACCTCGATGGGACGTGTATGGAAGCCGATGGAATCAGGACAGTGGGAACTTGGGGCCAAACAGTGCGCGCCAGGCGCGAAGCGCTTCGATATTGCGACCACGACGCGCGTGGTCGATGGCGATGCTTGCGTCCTGGCTCGCCTGGAACAGCAGCTGCTGCGCGCGCTGCTTGCGCGCGGCATCCATATCGTTGCTGATCGCCGGGCCAAGTCCGGCGGGATCCGGCCACTCGTCATGAACTCGATCGGCAAGCGTGGCAAAGAACGACTGGATCTCGCGATCGAACGATCCTCCCCAGCCGCCGTAAAGACACTCAAGGGCCATTACCTCGATCAGGAACGAGGGCTTCACCGGCTTCAGATCGCCGTGCTTGGGATTGTTGTTCCAGTACTTCACCATGCGCACGAGACCTTTCCACTCATTGGCATAGGCTTGGTGCGCTGCGGTCGCCTTGTCCTTATGGATCTCCGGGTCCGTCTTGATCCACTTTCCGGACGCCGTATCGGGGATCTCATACTGGTCGCCGGTGTCGAATGCGGGCACCGCATCCACGCTGACCACCCGGTAGTCCGTGTTGTCCTCCGCGTCGATGTGAACACCGAAATCCACGTTGATCGAGCGCGCCTGTTTGCGCACGGCCGCCGAACCGTATTTCTCCACCAATGCAGAGTGGAAATCATCCAGCACTACCGATGCGGCCTTGCCGTGGTAATGCTTCTCCGAGTCCTTCAGCACGAAGAAGATGTCGATATCCTTGAGCGGCTTCGTCTTCGTGTATCGAGCATAGGAACCGGTCAGGAAGCTGCGCGCAATGCCGAACTTGGTCTGCAGGTAGTCCCGCACTTCGTTCTGGCGTTGCGAGGCATTCTTCTGTTCGCGTTCGTTGAGTTCCAGACGCGACTTGAACTTGCGAAAAGCTTCATCGATCGACAGCATCAGCGTTGCCTCCAATATCCGGCCTGACCCGCCAGGCCGCTGTGTTCGACAGTCGAGCCTAGGCTCTGCTTGACCATTCCATCCGTCGAGCGATAACTTCCTTTGCTCCATCCCTCCACATCAGGTCGCCCTGGCTTTGTATCGAGCATTAACTTGTACTTGGCCTGCGATGGCAGCAGCCCAGCTTTCTTGATCGCGTACTTCAACTGCTCGGTATCTGTCCAGAAGCTGCCGTCGCCATCGGACCACCCATACACGATGTCGATATCCCATCGGGTCACGAGCTTGTCGGTTGCCGGGTTGTAGATCTCCAGAATCACCTTGCGCAGATCACCGGTCCCGAGCCACGTCTTGATGGCTCGGGTATTGCTCTCCCAGCGATCCGCAAAGTGCTCAGGGTCCAGCCCACTGAGCAGGATGATGTCTTTCAAGCTCTTGAGGATGTTGTCGGTCACATAGGTAACCGAGTGCGTGTACGAGTAGGTGGCGACGGTGCTCATGACTTGAGGAAACCTCCGAGGTCGAGCGACAGCGCTTGCCCAGCATCGGCCTGCGCCTGCGTGGCAATTCCTTGGCTCAAGTCCCGTGCAATGATGCGAGAACTGTGCTTTTTGAGCGCGCTTTGCACCCAGCCGAGCTGCTCCTTCGGACACGGCAGCGAGACTCCCCAGTCTCCCTTCAACGGCTCGAACCCCAAGACTTCTTCGTTGGCATCATCACCATCGATCGCGTCTTCGTCGAAGAGGCAGTAGATCCTGGTCCGTGGTCCATCGCATGTCGCAACGATGGGCGCGCTCTTGGGTGCCTGGTCGGCGATCAAGCTGGCGGCCACGCCCGTCACGGCCCTGAGTTCAGAGCGAGCCGTGCCGTCCTTGCCCTGAGTGAGCAGTTCGACAATGGCATCCCATGTCTGCAACGCATCGCGGTGCGGCGAGCTGCGAAACGTCCGGCTGACAACGGTGGTCATTTTTGCTTCCCTCCTTGAAGGCGCATTTGCTTTGCCTGTCGTATCGCACTGCGCAGGTGCTCTACGGAAAGCTTGTTCGGATCGATAGCCACTTGCGGGTCGGCCGCGAGGGCGTTGGCTACGACCTTGCGAATGGCCCGACCATCCAATCCGACGCACTCGCCAGCGCACACGTCGAACTGGTGAGCCGAGGAAAGCTTGCCAATCCCCGGAAATGTCTTTGCCAGGCCATTCAGGCAGTCCACTAGGATCTGCTTGCAGGCATCCTTGCCGGGCAGTGGCACCTCCATCACCATGTCGCAACGAGATAGGAAGGCACTGTCGACGGCCTGTGGGAAGTTGCTGGTGGCCACGAACAGCAGATGCGGGTTGCGTTCGGCCAACATGTCCAACTGCACCAACACCGCGTCGGTGGCCCGGTGCACATCAACCGGGTTGGCTTCCAGGCTGAGCTTCGCTCGATCAGCCGCAAGCGTTTCGACCTCGTCCAGAAGGACGATCGTCGGGCCCGCCGCTGCGGATTCTGCGATCGATTGCGAGAACAGGTCTGCCACGGCGCGTTGAGTCTTTCCCATTGCAGAGCTCGTCAGCGTGTGAGGCTCCACTTCCAGCAATCGAAACTTCGCAGAAGAAAAAGATTCGGCCACACGATGCGCCAAGCCCCGTGCCAAGGAGGTCTTCCCAGTCCCCGGCGGGCCGACCAACAAGATCACGCCGTGCAGGGGGAGTACCGTGCGCTCCACCTTGGGGCGCACCGTGAAGTTGACGATCGCTTGTGACAGCAACTGTTTTTTGATGGCTTCGTCCATCACGATCGAATCCCACAAGTCACCCAGCGACTTATCCGGCAGCTTCCAGCTTCGATGGATGCCTTTCGGCAAAGTGGCGTCTGATGAAGGATTCTTGGTCTTCCGTGGCTCTCGGCGGGTCAGAGAATGGTGCGATAGGTCGCCAGCACCTTGGTCGTTTGCACAAGGCCTTGGCGCAGCAGGATTTCGAGATAGCGGTCCACATCGATCGGCGGATGCTTGAGTTGGGCACGCTGGCGCTGCGCAGCCGACACTACGGCGGCCGCATCCAGATCCAGCAGGTTGTCCACAAACTCATCGGGGTGCTGCGATTCGATGCCGTACGGAGCCAGCAGATCGTTCGGGAAATCACGTTCGTTGAACGTCACAATCACGCTCGCACCGCAGCGAATCGCCGCAGCCAGGACGTGCCGATCATTCGGATCGGGTAATGTCAGGCCTGCCACGAGCGCTTCGTAGCCCTCCACCAAGCCGTCCGGAATGGCCCTGTCCATGAGATCCGACGTCCTGTCGACCTGAACCCGGGTGAGATCGGGGCGGTTGATCAACAGGTTGCGTTTCCACTCCTCATGAATGGCTTGGCTCCACCGCGCCCGGAAGCGGCCAGACAGGCCGAGCCACATCAGGAAATCCCGCAGTGGCGCGGGATATAGAACGCACGCGTCGTAGACGGCGGTGAATGGGGAATGCCTCATTCGTATCCCATTCCCAACTCTTGCGACTGCTGAGCGAGTTCGGCCATCGCCTGCTCACTGGCGCGCTCGCGCGCTTCCTTGTACTGCATCAGATCGGCGAACCTCACCCTGCGGTGCTTGCCGGTGCGATGAAATGCCAACACCCCATCTTCTAGCAGCTTGACGAAATGGGGACGGGACACGTTGAGCAAGTCCGCCGCCTCTTGGGTCGTCAGCTCTGCATGGACGGGCACCACCTTTACTGCATTGCCATCGGCCAACTCGGCCAGGATGTCGACCAGCAGGCGTAAAGCCGAGGTAGGCAGTTCCACCTGATGAGCCTGTTTGTGGTCATCAAAGATCTGGATGTGCTGCGTCTCGAACTGGGTTGCGAGGTAAGCCGCCAAGGCACGTTGACCCTGGACGGCTGCCTTAACCTCTCCCGCGGCGGGAAGGGTCATCTTGGATTGGGCAGTGGCGGTGGTCATGGGTAGCTCCTAAGCGAAAACGGTTGCAGAGCCGATCATATTCGAAACACTCGAAAAACGCAATAATCGAAACTCAACCCGGGCTTTTGTAGGTTCGCTCGCGGTATGCCCAATCCGGTCGTCCGCCAGTTCCTATTGTTTGCGGCCTAAAACAGCCCTGATCTCCACGATCACCCCATTGCTGATCACACAGGAATGGCGCGATGGTGGCTTCGATCTGGCTGCGCGCCGCGCATCGCGGCGTGCCCACTTTTCTCGTGACGGCCCTCCTGCTGGGTCAGTCCCAGATGGCCTTGGCCGAGTCCCCGGCACAGCGCCAGGAGCTGGTCGCCGCACTGCGCCAGCTCGACGCGCTGGAGCGCACCGTCGCGGACAGCGCCGCGCATGCCCCCATCCAGCCGGGCGAGCGCTACCACTTCGACTACCCGCGGCTGCTGGCTGACCTGGCGCGCGTTCGCGCCGGCATCCAGTTTCACCTGACGCCATCGCGCGCTCAGCCGCGCGACCCCTCCGAACTGGCCGGCGACTACCGCACCGAGCGGGCGGCCGAGCCGCTGCCGGCGACGACTGCGGGGGGCAAGCAATGAACGGCGCCCAGGTCTCGGCATTTCAAGCCAACAGCGGTATCGCGCCTTCCGCGATGGCGACCGTCCTGGTCGGCGTCGTGCTCGCGGTCCTGCTCGTGTGGGGCGTCTGGGCCATCCGAACGGCCTACGTGGGGTGGTCCGAGAGCCGCCTCAACCAGCGCCAGTTCCTCGGCGTCTGCATTCGCTTCGTCGCGATGTACCTCGTTCTGAGTTTCTTCCTTCTGTCCTGACCTGAAAGGCCCGACCATGCACAACCGCAACCTCACTTCCCGTTTTGCCCAGCGCGCCGCCGTGGCCCTGGGCGCCGCCGCGCTGCCCGCGCTGTCGTTCGCGCAAGGTCTGCCGCAATTGGAGAACCCCACGCGCGGCACCGGCAACGGCATCATGGAGACCATCCGCAACTACGGCTACGACATCATCATGCTCGTGGCCCTGCTGGTGGTGGCGTCGATGTTCATCGGCGTCTGCTACCACGCCTACGGGACCTACGCGGAGATCCACACCGGCCGCAAGACGTGGGGCCAGTTCGGCCTCACGGTCGCCATCGGCGCCGTGCTGCTCGTGATCGGCATCTGGCTGCTCACCGAAGCCACCGGCATCCTGTAAGCGAGGCCGGTATGTCCGAGCAGCAGCACGTCCGTGCGGACGGAACGGTCACCTTCCTTCCGCACCGGCTCAACCGCCATCCCGTTGTGGTGCGCGGCCTCACCGCTGACGAACTCTGGATTTGCTGCGGCCTGTCCGGCGCCGCCGGCCTGCTGGTCGGCGCGCCGCTGTCCTGGGTGTTCCGCACGATCGCGCTGGCGCCGACGTTCGTCGTCCTGGGCGTGGCGCTCGGCGTCTTCATCGGCGGCGGCATCCTGCGCCGCCTCAAGCGTGGGCGTCCCGACACCTGGCTGTATCGGCAACTGCAATGGCGCATCGCCACGCGCCATCCGCTGATGGCAGGCTGGGTCGGTGGCCATGTGCTGATCTCGCGCTCGGGCTTCTGGTCCACCCGCAGGAGCATGCGATGAGCCGCTTCAAAAACGAGATTACCCATCTGCAGGCGCACATCAAGACCTTGCGCCTGGGCGCGGGCGCGCTGGTCGTCGTCGCCCTGGTCATGGGCGGCGGCTGGTGGAGCGCGCCGCGCGACCTGACCATCCACGTCCCGCCCGACCTGCGCTCCGGCAGTACCCGCAAGTGGTGGGAAGTGCCGCCCGAATCGGTCTATGCGTTCACGTTCTACGTGTTCCAGACCCTCAACCGCTGGCCAACCAATGGCGAAGAAGACTACTCGCGCAACCTCCACACGCTCTCGCCGTACCTCACCCCGTCCTGCCAGGCCTTCCTGCGGGCGGACTATGACTACCGCCGCTCCACGGGCGAGCTGCGTCAGCGCGTGCGCGGCATCTACGAGATTCCCGGCCGCGGCTATGGCGACGACCCCACGGCGCGCGTGCGCACCGTGTCCGATCGCGACTGGGTGGTGACGCTGGACATCACGGCGGACGAGTACTACGGCGCCGAGCAGGTCAAGCGCGCCCTGGTGCGCTATCCGATCAAGGTCACGCGGGTGGACGTCGATCCCGCCCGCAACCCGTTCGGCCTGGCGCTGGACTGCTACGACGGCGCGCCCCAGCGCATCAGTGCACCGGAGCCGACGCGCCCGGCGCCGAGTGGCCTGTCTCCGCAAGCGCCTCAAGGAGGAAACACCCCATGAAGCATCCTGTATTCGCGCTGCTGGGGCTACTGGCCGTGGCCGCGGCACCCATCGCCCATGCAGTGGAGATCCTGCGCTGGGAACGCATGCCACTGGCAGTGCCGCTGAAGGTCGGTCAGGAACGCATCGTGTTCATTGACCGGAACGTGCGCGTGGGCGTGCCCGCGGGCGTGGGCGAACGCCTGCGCGTGCAGAGTGCGGGCGGCGCGGTGTACCTGCGCGCCAGCGAGCCGATCGAGCCCACGCGGTTGCAACTGCAGGACGCCGACACGGGCGCGCTGATCCTGCTGGACATCGCAGCCGAACCACCCAAGGACGGGGAAGCCGAGCTGGAGCCGGTGCGCATCGTCGAGGGTGACAGCGCACCGGGACGCTATGGCGAGCAGGCCGACAGTGCCGAGGCCCCGGCACGCGCCCAGGGCCAGGCAGGTGCGCGGACCGCGCGGCGCGAAACCCCGGTCCCTGTCGTCCTGACGCGCTTCGCCGCGCAGCACCTCTACGCGCCGTTGCGCACCGTGGAGCCGCTGCCGGGCGTCATGCGGGTCAACCTGCCCCGCGACCTCGACCTGGACACACTGATGCCAACGCTGCCCGTGCGCGCGGTCGCGCTCGCGTCGTGGCGGCTGGAGGACCAGTGGGTCACTGCCGTGCGCCTGACCAACGGCAGCGGCGGCTGGATCACGCTCGACCCGCGCGTGCTGCAAGGCGATTTCCTCACCGCCACCTTCCAGCACGAGGCGCTGGGCCCGCGCGGCACGCCCGAGGACACGACCGTCCTGTACCTGGTCACGCGCGGCCGCGGCCTCGCGCAGTCGCTGCTGCCGGCGATTCACCGCTTCGACCCTGCCGTGCATCTGCCGCAGCCGGACGGCGACGAGAACGCCAAGAAGGCCCGCCATGCGCAGTAACGGCCTACTCAAGTGGCTGATGATCCCTGTCGCCATCCTGGTGCTGTTCGTCGGTATCCGGCTGTTCTCGGGTGGAGGCAGCACGGCGCCACCCGCGGCGGACAACGGCGCCCAGCTCACGCCCGATGAAATGAAGGCGCTGGGCATCGAGGGCGATACCCCGCGCGACACCGTGGCAACGCTGGTTGCGCAGGTCAAGCAGTTGCGCACCGAACTTCAGACCGCGCTCTCGGACAACAAGTCGCAGCGTGAAGAGAACCAGCGACTGCGCCAGCGCGAGAACTCCATCGACCAGCGCATCAACTCGGCGCTCGAATCCGAGCGGTCCAACCTGCGCCGCGACCAAGAGCAGGCGGCCAGCGCGCGCCAGCAAACCGAAGGGCTGCTCGCCGACCTGCAGCGGCGTCTGGACAGCATCGGCGGGCGCGGCGGCGGCCATGCGGACCTGCCCGTGGGCCTGGGGCTGCAGGGCGGCGACGAGGCAGGCATGGAGGGCGGCGTGCGGTGGGTCGAGCCGGACGACGCAAAGCCCGCCGAGGGGCGCAACGGGGGGCGTGGCGCGAGCGGCGGCATGAGCTTCCCCACGAGCTTCGGCCCGGCGCAGAGCACGCTCGAAACCACCGCGGAAACCGTGGCCAACGCGGGCGCCCGCGCCGCCGGGGGCAAGAGTGCCAAGCCGGTCTATACCGTGCCGACCAACTCCACGCTCATGGGTTCGGTCGCCATGACCGCGCTGATCGGCCGCGTGCCGATCGACGGCACGGTCAACGATCCCTATCCGTTCAAAGTTCTGGTCGGGCCGGACAACCTGACCGCCAATGGCATCGACATTCCCGACGTGGCCGGCGCCGTGTTCAGCGGCACCGCCTCGGGCGACTGGACGCTCTCGTGCGTGCGCGGTCAGGTGCGCAGCATCACGTTCGTCTTCAACGACGGCACGATTCGCACAATCCCCGAAGACCGCGAGGGCAACCAGCAGAACAACCAACAGCGCGACGGCTTGGGCTGGATCAGCGATCCCCACGGCATTCCTTGCGTCAGCGGCGAGCGGCGCAGCAACGCCCAGCAATACCTCGGCTCGCAGGCCCTGATCACCGCGGCCGGTGCCGGTGTGGCCTCGCTCATCGAGAGTGACAGCGGCCGCATGTCCTATGTCGGCTCGGACGGCTCCATCGGCACCGTGGGCATCACCGGCCAGGAAGCGGTCGGCCAGATTCTCGCGGGCGGTGTCCGGGACATGTCGGCCTGGGTCAACAAGCTCTACGGCCAAGCCTTCGCCGCCGTCTATGTCCAACCCGGCGCCAAGGTTGCCGTCCACCTCGAAAAGCCGCTCGCCATCGACTTCGATCCCGAAGGCCGCAAGGTCGATCACCGCGCAGGAGAAAGCCATGCACTCGAACTTGACTAACCTGGCCCGTGGCCTGGCACTGGCCCTCGCCGTCGCGGTGCTTGGCGGCTGCGCCACCAGCAAGGAAAAGCTGCTGACCCACGGTGACCGCACGATGATGGACATCTGGCAGCAGGAAGCCGGCGACGGCGGTGGCGGTGGCGCAGCCGGGCGGAACGCCGGCCGCCAGCTGCTCGATGCGCGCCAGAGCCTGCGTCGGCCCCTGACCGACGCCGACGTGCAGGCCGCACCTGTTGAGCAGATGCGCTACACGCGCACCGCGCGCAATGAGGTCCACCGCCAGTTCCAGCGTCTGCCCAATCCCGATCTCGTGATGTACGTGTACCCGCACCTGGCCGGCACCGACCCCGTTCCCGTGCCGGGCTACACGACGGTTTTCCCCTTGTACCAGCGCGTGCAGTACGCGATGCCTGGCGAGAGGACGGAGGACTACTGATGCGGTGGAAACTTCCATGGCCGAAGCTGGCTGCCGTCAGCGCCGAAGACACCGCCGCCGACGAGCAGCCGGACGGCTGGCAGCGCCACGTCGAGGCCTTGCAGCAAGCCGGCATCCCCGAACCCGGCGCCGCGGTCCAGGGCCGCAAGCCGGCGACCGTGGCCGACGAGCAGGCGCTGTACGACGTCGCACCGTCCTTCGTGGAACTGCTGCCCTGGGTGGAGTTCTTGCCCGACTCGAAATCGATGCTCCTGGAGGACGGCCAATCGGTGGCCGCCTTCTACGAGCTGGTGCCGCTGGGCACCGAAGGCCGGGAACCCGGCTGGCTCGCGCATGCCCGCGACGCCCTGGAAAACGCGCTTCAGGACAGCTTCGATGAACTGGACGAGAACCCGTGGGTGCTCCAGCTCTATGCCCAGGACGAACCGAGCTTCGACCAGTACATGCAGACCTTGCGCGATTACGTGCAGCCACGTGCGCGCGGCTCGGCGTTCACCGAGTTCTACCTGCGCTTCTTCGGCCACCACCTGCGCGCTGTGGCCAAGCCCGGCGGCCTGTTCGAGGACACGGTGGTCACGCGGCTGCGCTGGCGCGGCCAGACGCGGCGCGTGCGCATGGTGGTGTACCGCCGCGCGAGCGGACAGGGACAGGCAAACCGCCGCGGCCAGACACCCGAGCAGATGCTGGGCATCGTCTGCGACCGCCTGTGCGGCGGCCTGGCGAACGCCGGCATCCAGGCCCGGCGCATGGTCGCGGCCGACGTCCACGACTGGCTGCTGCGGTGGTTCAACCCGCGCCCCACGCTGCTCGGGCCTGGGGTGGAGGACCGGGAGCGCTTCTACGCGTTGGCGCGCTATCCGGACAGTACCGAGGAAAGCGAGGCCGGCGAGATCGAGCTGGCGAGCGGGCGGGATTTCAGCCAGCGGCTGTTCTTTGGGCAGCCGCGCTCGGACGTGGCGCAAGGGGCCTGGTACTTCGACGGCATGCCGCACCGCGTGCTGATCACCGACCGGCTGCGCATGCCGCCCGGCACCGGGCACCTGACCGGCGAGACCCGCAAGGGGGACGCGATCAACACGCTGTTCGACCAGATGCCCGAGGACACCTTGATGTGTCTCACCATGGTGGCCACGCCGCAGGACGTCCTCGAATCGGACCTCAACCATCTGGCGAAGAAAGCTGTGGGCGAGACGCTGGCGTCGGAGCAGACGCTCAAGGACGTGCATGAAGCCCGCTCCCTGATCGGCAGCGCGCACAAGCTCTACCGGGGCACTCTGGCGTTCTACCTACGCGGGCGCGACGAGGCGGAACTGGATCGGCGCGGCCTGGACCTCGCGAACGTGATGCTCAACGCCGGCCTGCAGCCGGTGCGCGAGGACGACGAGGTGGCGCCGCTCAACAGCTACCTGCGCTGGCTGCCGTGCTGCTACAACCCCGGCAAGGACCGGCGCCGGTGGTACACGCAACTGATGTTCGCCCAGCACGCGGCGAACCTGTCGCCAGTATGGGGCCGCGCCCAGGGCACGGGGCATCCCGGCATCACGATGTTCAATCGCGGCGGCGGCCCGATTACGTTCGACCCCTTGAACAGGTTGGATCGGCAGATGAATGCCCATCTGTTTCTATTTGGCCCCACCGGCTCGGGGAAGTCCGCCACGCTCAACAACCTGCTGAACCAGGTGACGGCCATCTACCGGCCGCGGCTTTTCATCGTGGAAGCCGGCAACAGCTTCGGCCTGTTCAGCGACTTCGCCAGGCGCCTGGGCCTGACCGTGAACCGGGTCAAGCTGGCCCCCGGATCGGGCATCAGCCTGGCGCCGTTCGCCGACGCACGCCGGCTGATCGAAACGCCCAGCGACGTACAGACGCTCGATGCCGACGCGCTGGACGAAGACCTGCCCCCCGATGCCTCGGCCATGGAAGCGGACGAGCAGCGCGACGTGCTGGGCGAACTGGAGATCACAGCGCGGCTGATGATCACGGGCGGCGAAGACAAGGAAGAAGCGCGGATGACGCGGGCCGACCGCTCGCTGATCCGCCAGTGCATCCTCGACGCCGCCGAACATTGCGTGGCCGAAAAGCGCACCGTGCTCACGCGCGACGTGCGCAACGCGCTGCGCGCCCGTGGCCAGGACCCGACGCTGCCCGAGATGCGGCGCGTGCGGCTGCTGGAGATGGCGGACGCGATGGACATGTTCTGCCA